>JAVQJF010017401.1:0-89043 GCA_036023855.1 Gadopsis marmoratus | reverse complement strand
TATGTCACAGTGGTATTTAACCCTTTTGGACATAGTGTGTTTAGACATAATAATAAAGTGCCTTTCCTAGATATTGCTTGAAACAGAAAACAGAATGAGGTCTTGGAATGATCTTTTATTTGTTTAAATCTCCACTAGCAAGAAAACAACATCATATGTCTAAATCAACAGACCATTATCCGCTAGTAGAATGGCTGGCACATAGCAGCTATGTGAATATGCGTCTTCATCATTTCAGGTTTTGTCAACCTCTTTCCAGCACTACATCTGACACATTGTGGAGGAATGATCCGATTAAAGACCGGACAGAGATCATGCATAGTGGAGGAAAAGAAAACAGTGCTTAAGTAATTTATTATAAAATGAATCAAAGGGCTGATGCTTTGGGAAATTGTTGTAAAATGTATAGAGGAGTTCTAGATAAATGGCCAAACGTTGCAGAAATAACCCGTATGCACCCTTTTTTTCTTTTTCTTTTTCTCAAAGGACAATCAACAAGTTAGAGAACACGCTTCCTCTTTGTTGGCAAGATGTTTGATTACTTGGTGGAACCATCCATCTGTGGTAAACATCCAGAATGCCTTTTGCTTTTGAGAGATTTCTGGAGGACGTTTGTGCTTCCTTCCTTCACACACACACACACACACACACACACACACACACACACACTTATGAAGCAATAAATCATAGCTCATAAAGGGCTCAGAGATAATGGATGAGGGGAACAGAGCAAAAAAGGTTTGCGTGAGTCACCAGCAGGTAGCCTGCGCGGTTAGAATGATCTCCAGCTGCAGTCGGGTTTGTCGTGTTGTACAATAGCAGCGCCACTTTGACTGGCCGTCGGCTGAGCGCCTTCAGGGCCTGATGCCGTACGGGCCCCCTCCACCCTCTTGCACGTGAGAAAGTTCAGCAGCTGTTTGACCGGGGCTCCTCGCGGCGTCACGGCAGCGTCTGCGCTCTGATTGGCCCGCTCTTGTGCAGCCGTGCAGCCGTATAAACTCTGCGGTTTTGACGGCGTTGGCAAGAGTCGCCTGCAGGGATCGCGTCCGTCTCCGTTGGGGGGGGGGGAGAGAAAAGAAACTCTGCCGAGCGAGCTCGGGGAGGTGTTTTTATATTATATTTTTTTTTTTTTTTGTTGCAGACTCGTCTTGCAAAGTGATCTAGCGATGCAGCGCTGCGCCAAGTCCTGGGGGATCTTCTTGGCCAAGTCGGCGAGTCCCCGCGCACCGTGCAGGCGTCCGAGTGACAATAGCCGCGTGGTTTGGAAACTTCAGTGCAGGATCCGGAGCAGCGGGGCGCCCCGACCGGCAGCCGCCCGCCGGCTGAGCACGTCTGCAGCCGCCTGCTCCAGGCAGATCGAGAGAATCCTACCCAGGCACGATGACTTCGCGGAGAGGCACATCGGTCCAGGTGAGCGGGAGAAGAGAGAAATGCTGGATGCTCTGGGACTCGAGGTAAGAGCCGCTACTCGCCCCCCCCCAACAAATTTCAACGTGGAAACGTGTGCGTTGATGCAACTCGGTATCTGTGGCCGTGCTTTGTGCGCCGTTTATTTTTTTTATTTGTTAAAACGCTTCTTTTGTTCCTCCACAGTCGCTCGACCAGTTGATCACGAACACAGTTCCAGCCTCCATCCGCATACAGCGGAGCATGAGAATGGACGACCCCGTCTGTGAGTTGACCTTCATCTCAACGCGTTTATAATTGCAGTTACAACCTGTTTTATTGTGACCTTTTGCATCCTAATGCTGAAAGGGCAGCACGGCCCGGCAGTGCCCGACCCCGACCTATAAATGGCAACTGTCGTAAAAAAATGAAACGCAACCAGCGTTTTCATCCCACTCGTCTCCAGCGAGCTTCCCCCCAATGAAACGGGCGTTAGATGAAGCCAAGTGGGTGTCTGAAATGTAGGTTGCACCTCTATTGTGCGCCGCGCAGCGCTCTGCCCCCGGTGAGTCTTCCTTTGAACATATTTGGAGTTGTTTTTGCGAAACTCGGCGAGCGGCACCAATCTCCTGTCGGGAAGCCGATGCTCATAGGATGGCAACTGGAGTGTAAAGTTTAGCCCTGAGCTCCGGGTCCCAAGTCCAGTTCCATCTGGTTGCAGCCTTCACATTACATCACAGCCGAGGGGTGATCCTGATGAGGTGACTTCTCTGCATGGGTTTTTTTTTTTTTTTATTTCTTTTTCTTTTTTTCTCCTCGCCCATGCAGTCCCTGTACATTTCAACACCATCGAACCGTCAAACCAGTTGGGGTTGTCTTATTTCCTAGAATAAAAAAAAAAAAAAAAAAACAAGAGACAGATTAAAGAGGCGGTTCTATCGGAGGGGCTTTCCAGCAAACAATGGAAGAGACATGGCAGCTGATTTAAATCCATTTTGCTACAGTGGTAGATGTAAAGCCCTGGTGAAAGCTGAATAAATTATGACCAGACTAGACAAATAATATGTTTCCAAATGCAAATAGTTTCTGCTTGGAGTGAGGCACATGTTGATTTGTTGAACTGGAGCTGTTATGCTGTCACTATTTCTGAGTGTGCAGATGTGCAACATTAAAAGGAGACATGCTGGGCTGCATGGTTGAAATCAACATCTCATTTCTAATGAGGAGGAGAACATGTTTACTGGGATCAATACGTTTTGTGGCGATTACTAATGGCTTGTTTCGTCTGACTAGTAGCCCAAAACCCAAAGGTATTCAATTTACTATCCCATAAGACAAAGACGAGCAGCAAATTTTACAATTAAGGAGCTGAAACTAGGGAGGGTTTTTTTTTTTTACACCTCAAAAAATAACTCGAAACGATTTTATAAATTCTCAAAATAGTTGCATATTAATTTGATGTCGCAATACCGCTGAAAGTCGATGACCAATAATATTTTAATCCAACCCCCACTTTGTGTGTGTGTGTACGTTGAATAAATGCTGACTCAACTCTACTGCATGAATCTGCAACCATAAACTGGAGTTCTTGTTTTGACAGTAGAAATTTGAGGCCTTCAGTTTTAATGTGAGAGAGGGATCCACAGAAAAATCCAACATTTAGAAAAGATTGTAGTTAAAATTTAGAAGTTACAAATCCACAGGTACTGTGGCTTTTCCATAGTACCTAGTCATTCTGACCCGCCCTTGTGTCAGCCCCTCCTCTTCCTCCGTCTAATGCAACAAGTCATGCTGAAGGAACAGACTGGAGGCCGTGCTGGTTTTCTGCTTGTTCAGCTTTGGAGGGCTTCAGTTTGCAAAGCCAGTGAGGGATTCTCTCTTCAACAATAGACCTCCTGGATGCTTCTGAATCAGGCTTTTTTTTGCTGCCCTGTGGAACTCCGGGACCATGGGAAAGCAGTCCTCTTCACTGAACCAATCTCTCTCACACACACACACGTTTCACCCTGAAACTGTTGATAATCCTTAATCACAAAATAATTTCCTGTACTGCATTTGGCTGATTCGCCGCCTCCAAACCCTTTTGCAAAGTTGAATGAGCCCCGTTTAGCTTTTGGAAGAAGCTGTAAATATCCACTCGTATACTGGCTACGGTTCCTCACCCCACCAAGGACTTAGATGTGTCTTTCTTTTCCGAAAACAGGAGTAGTTGGGGCTCTTGGTTCAGACGGGCGGTATTGTCCATTCCTTGGAGTTGCTAGGCAGCCAGGAAGGCCAGAGGAATCTCAGAGGCTGGTTGTGCATTGGCAGAGCGTCCTTACAGTGCTGGGAAATGAGGCTAGATAATCAGGAAAGAAACTATGGGTGCAGTCCTGTCCTTGTTTGGATAGGAATGTCTTTATATGTGCATTGTCTTGGTGTTTATTTCTTGTGATATTTTGTTCACAGTATAAACATAGTGTTACTTGGATTATTAAAAATTAGGCTTTTTCCTCCTCCTGTGTGGAGGAGTGTGTGGCAGCTCTAACTCTCATCTAAATCTTATTAGATATACAGCCAGTTCATGAGAGACAAGATGCTGTTCACCACACCTTTTGGCATATCTTGTTTGACATTATTGTTAATTTTATTGTTCTGTACCGAACAGAAATGCAAACTTTAAAAAGGTGCAATTGTTTTATGTATAATCCTAACACTAGGAGTTAGTGATGCACCAATCTGACTTATTCCCTCTGATTCCTCAGCTGAGTATATAAGTAAAGCAGAGACTCAAAAGACCAAATCATGATGACAAATTAAATATTTTCCAGGTGAGAATGAGATTCTGGAGTCTTTACAGAAGATTGCATCAATGAACAAAGTATGGAGGTCCTACATCGGCATGGGGTACTACAGCTGCTCCGTACCGCCGCCCATCCAGCGCAATCTGCTGGAGAATTCAGGCTGGTGAGTGCCCTCGGGTGACCCTACCTTAGAAGAAATCTTATGGAAATTTTAAATGCAGTGAAATTGTTTCCTCAACAATACCTTTTCCGAGAACTTATGTTTATTCATAAGGTTTGGTTACTCATTTATAGCTAAATTGCTGTGCCGGCAGAGTAATGTGCCCCTAATGTGAACCCTTGTGACTTGAGATCTGATGATGTGCTTAACAAGATTTTCTTTCACCCAAATCAACCATACTTGCCTATGTTTTGTCCAAAACCCCTGAGTCGCAGAATTGTACAATGCATTTCACTGTTCTCTCAATTCCTTGAATGCCACCATTTTTGTGCTATTGTCCTTGTGTCCAAACTCGCTCTGATTCATTGTGTCTGTCTTGTCCTCAGGGTGACTCAGTACACACCCTACCAGCCCGAGGTCTCTCAGGGCCGCCTGGAGTCACTCCTCAACTACCAGACCATGATCTGTGAGATCACAGGCATGCCCGTGGCAAACGCCTCCCTGCTCGACGAGGGAACGGCTGCTGCGGAGGCCATGCAGCTCTGCCACAGGTGTTTACAAGCTGACCTACTGTAGATGATGAACACAAGCAGTGGAATGGAGAACAATCTTTGCTGCTCAGATTGTGTTCATATGAATGAAAGATAATTACTCTTACACTTTGGGAGCAATCTTTGCTACAAGAGAAAACTACGCATGCGTTTTCAATACATAAACATTTGTATAATTTTTCCAGAGCAGCTTGTATTGGATGAGGTAGAATAAACTTCAATTTCTAAGTCATCAATTTTACATTTGACCAGTAATGTTCAGGCCTTTTATGTTCCATTTTTATATTAGACTTGGCAGCATATGCCACCGTGGTCACTCTGACCAGTTATTTGTGTTTACTCCTCACAGACAGAACAAAAAAAGAACATTCTACATTGACCCACGATGCCATCCTCAGACCATTGCTGTGGTGGAGACCAGAGCCAAGTATGTATTTTACACACACAATCAATGTATGAGATCTCCTGTCAAAACAATGTTATATGTGCAGCGGAAAAAAATAAAACCTTTCATTGCATTCATTATCACAGACAGCTTTTCTTACTACCATGAATAATTATATACCTATATTTCTTCTGCAGAAATATCTCCTTTTTTTTATTGGGAAGAACCCTCTTATGTTTTTACTGTTGTGTTGCAGATACATCGGGGTGAAAACCACGCTGAAGCTGCCACATGAGATGGACTTCAGTGGGAAAGATGTGAGCGGTGTGCTCTTCCAGTATCCAGACACGGATGGCAGGGTGGAAGACTTCACGGCCCTTGTGGACCGGGCGCACAAGGGAGGGGTAAGAGAGCTTTAACTACAAAAACAAAAACGCATTGCGACAAACATCCTTTCAGGCTACTGCTTTTGTATTGTATTTGAATGATTTCACCTTGAATGCTGATCGAAATTATGTAATGTGGTGCTAATAGACTGGAAACGGCATGTTTGTCTACTAAAGTGACTAGTTTGTGATTACTTGATGCCAAAAGAGAGGCAGTTTTCATTATCGTATCACCTTCTCTGGGTAGAGGAGTGTCTATATTGTGACTGAATTTTGTTTTCAAGGTGTCTCAAGGACGTAATCGGAAACTCTATTTCACAACAGCTCCACTTTAAGTTTTATGCTGATGACACTGGAGCGTATTTACATTGAATAATTGGCTTTGTGCAACATGTGCATAAACCACTATCAAGATTTGGCTGGGGTTGGACTGTTCTTTTACAGGAAGTGTTCATCTCTGACACATATGTCGCATAGCTGCAAACCTGTAGATGTCAGAATAGTTGTCATTTTATGAGCATTGACTTGATTATACCCTGGTTCTTTCTCTGTCCAGGCCCTGGTTTGCTGTGCCACAGATCTGTTGGCCCTCTGCGTGCTGCGTCCCCCTGGGGAGTTTGGCGTTGATATCGCACTGGGCAGCTCCCAGAGGTTTGGGGTTCCTCTCTGCTATGGTGGTCCCCACGCTGCCTTCTTTGCCGTTAAAGACAACCTGGTCCGGATGATGCCTGGCAGGATGGTTGGAGTCACCAGGTGAGACATGACACTCATCAGAATAACTTGAACAGATTTTTATTTCCTGAGAGGGAAGTTCAGTGTACACTTAAAAAAAACAAAAAACCCGATGTGGCTTAATTTTAAAACCAATGCAGGAGCCGGAAAATCTACTGTTGGGAACATTTAAAATAAATAAGTAAAATTTACATTTCAGAGATGCAGCTGGTAAGGAGGTGTATCGGCTTGCTTTGCAGACTAGGGAGCAGCACATTCGCAGAGACAAAGCAACCAGCAACATCTGCACTGCACAGGTATGACCAGGCTGACATTTTGAACAGTTTTATCATTTCCACATATAAATAAACAGTGAAGTAAGAAGTCATTATGGGAGAGACATATTTATTGCAGAACCAAATAACTTTCCATCCCTGTCGTTCAACCTCTGACTCCCAGGCTCTGCTGGCCAACATGGCTGCTATGTTCGCACTGTATCATGGTCCCCAGGGACTCAAACACATCGCGGAGAGGACGCACAATGCTGCTCTGATCCTTGCTGAAGGTAAACTTTATTTATTTTTTTTCTTGAAATGAAGCTTTTATTCAGGATCCAGTTCTGGAGGTAGTCATCTCTGCCAACCTGTGATATATTTTTTTTTTTTTTGATGAGATGTGTAATGTTTCCCACATTTTGTCAATAACCCATGAATTCAAGATGATACGGATTACCTTTTTAAAGGATAAGAGAAATTAATGAAGAAGTAAAGTATAGGGCCCTCCTTTGTCACTGTGATTTTTAGCGCCATTAATTTGTGGTGAGATTTCATCATTTCAAGTTTTGTTGACCTTCTTCCAGCACTACATCTGACACATTGTGGAGGAATGATCCAATTAAAGACTGGACAGAGATCATGCATAGTGGAGGAAAATGCAAAAAACCTATGTTAAATAGATTGTTCCCATTTTCTTATCCAGTTTCACCTCCATGAATGGATAAACACACTTTTTTTTTCTTCAGTTATTTACCTGTCCAAAGAATGTACTGTATGTAACTGCACACTTTGTTTCAGGTCTGAAGAGAGCAGGACACCGGCTGCACAGTGACATGTTCTTTGACACCCTAAAGATCAACTGTAGCGTTGCAGCCAAAGACATCGTTGAGAGAGCCGTGCAGAGGGAGATAAACCTGAGAGTCTACACTGAGGGAGTGGTGAGAACTAAAATCATGTTTAATGATTATGCTAACAAAATCACTAGCAGCATCCACAACAGCAGCCTTACACAATGCATCACAATACCCAACACACGCAGGGTGCAAGAAAATTATAATGAAATAAACAAGTGGCAAATTGCTAACCGAGAACCATTTAAAAACATAAATTAAAAAAGGTATTTAATCAATTAATAAAAGGTAAAACTAAATATTCATAACCCATTTTCCCCCAATGCCTACGTAATTTATTTTAAAAAGAATCAAACGGCTGAAGCTTTTGGAAATTGTTCTAAAATTATAGATGATATCTAGATAAATGGCCAAAAGTTGCAGAAATAACTTTTAATACATTCTTTAATCAATCAACAAGTAAGAGAACACTCTTCCTTTACTAATAGAAACTCTTTGTCATCAGAGGCTTTATTACTTTATTATAGGTAAAACCAGCCACCTGTGGCAAACATCCAGAATGCCTTTGGCCTCTGCTCTTTGTGGCCTCTGCTCTTTGTGATAACTTCATCTAGTAAGACTCTTGAGTGGTATACCTCCTATAATTTAGTGTTTTCAGTGCCTTCTATTTTCTTGGTCCCAGTCATATGAACGTTATTTTCAAAGCTTCTTTCCCACCATTAAGTATAGAGACAGAGGGAATGACTACTCGTGAGTTATTGGACATCTTCTAAAAGCTGTTTTTAACTGAAATATACTCCACTTAACCTACTTCAGCCAGTCTGACAAGATCTACAATGATGCATCCAATTTAAAACAGAGGCGTGAGAATCTGAAACATGTTGTTTTTTATAAAGTAGTTTTTAATTGTTTTCACCCCTCTCTTGTCAACAGCTGGGTGTCTCTCTGGATGAGACGGTGACCGAGAGGGACTTGGATGACTTGCTCTGGGTCTTTGGCTGTGAATCTTCAGCTGTATGTGTTTGTTTTTGTTTTGTTTTTTGGTTCAATCACTTTTTTAATTTTTTTTTATTTTATATTTTTATCTGTTAAATAGAAGTAGCTTTAAAGTAAAACACCAAGCTGTTTTTCATTTTGAAATGCTAAATTTTCAGGAGCTGATCGCTGAGAAGATGGGTGAGCGGGTGAAGGGGATCATGGGAAGTCCTTTCAAGAGGACGAGCAAGTACCTCACGCACCAGGTCTTTAACAGGTTGGTATTCTCAGATAAATTGCACGTAGTGTACCACTATACCAATGTCAACAAATTGCACAGACACGGTACCACGTTTGTCTTTATGAAACTTTGGCCTACAAATATCTGAATCTGATTTTCTGTATTGATTGTCTGGTATCAACCACAGCTGTATCTGCCACTGACTGTCAAATCACCACATTACACAACAGAATCTCCATTACTAATTGTCTGATATGAAGCCGTACTGGTGTTGAATCTGTTTTTGTTTGTAGAATAACAAACCATTTGCTTCAGATCATTTTAAGTACTCGGTTCTTTTTCCTATTATGGTTGCATTCTGAAATCTGTATATGACGTAACGGTCCAAAAACATTTTAACAGTCATGTTATTAACCCCTGCTGCTCCTGATAATGACACGAGGCTTGTGTTTTGGCTTTATGTCCACTGGCAATCCTCCAAGATCTGCCTTAATTTGTTTTTTAAAATAAAGGTATGCTGTTCCTGTTCCTCAAAGCAAGATTTGAGTGTGTTTTAAGCATTGTAACAAATTATTTCTGCCGTAGAAATGGGCTTTCAACAATAAGCACCTCGGTGGTAACACAGGCACCTCTCTTGGCTGTTTTTTAAAAGTGGAGCATATTATCTTTTATTAGTTCCATAAAGGCACTCTGCTATCAGGGCTTCTAATGTCTTAAGTCCTCAGATTACTCTTTGACATGATCATTGTGACATACATTGTGTCAAACTTCCTACTAATACACTTAGTAAGCAGGCATTTTGCATTCATTTGCTCACATCAGAGAATAACATGCCCCCAGTTAATCCTACATCTGTCATTCTGGTTAATCTTTGTCCCCAGTTATCACTCTGAGACCAACATTGTGCGATACATGAAGCGTCTGGAGAACAAGGACATCTCCCTGGTGCACAGCATGATACCACTGGTCAGTACGACCTGAAGCCAAACAAGATATTCAGATTTGCAAATAATTGAAATTCATATGGTGCCATGTGTGAGTTATGTGTTGATAAAATGTTGTTTTCATCTTCAGGGCTCTTGCACCATGAAGCTAAACAGTTCTTCAGAGCTCATGGTGAGTAATTCATTAGATCTGATGAACAGCTGCATCTTTAGAACAAATTATATATCCTCAAAACTCTCGTCACAAGCTCCACTTACCTTACTAGCTTTTAGACATATCTTGTGACCTTCCTCAGCAGCTGGAGTTGCTAAGTTGTAATGAAGCTTTATTTGTTATCATGTGATCCATTGTTATCAAGTGTGTAATCGGCTAAACCATCTCCATGACAACTGAGCAAAGTTTTTTTTTTTTTTTTTTTCCCATGATCAAGATTGGACCTTCAATCTTACCATGAAGACGTTTTTTTAGAAAGTTGTATTATTTCTGGCTCACTGTTGTGCTCTTCCTTTAGCCAATAACCTGGAGGGAGTTTGCCAACATCCACCCCTTCGTGCCTCTGGATCAGGCTAATGGCTACCAGAAGCTCTTCAGGCAGTTGGAGAGGGACCTCTGTGAGGTGACGGGCTATGACAACATCTCCTTCCAGCCAAATAGGTAAGACCCACCTTTTGTTGCAGCACAAATTTGCACCTAAAAACGGTCGCACATCATGAAGCGTTGTTCACAGCACCGACTTATAAAGCACCAGTATTTTGCTCTTGGGTCACAAAAATAGAGTGATTCTTAATTAAAATGTTTCCTTTTCTAGGCAGTTCTCAAGAAGCACTGAAGCTGAAAAGTCATGATTTAACAAATTTAAGGAATTTTCCTACCAAAAACATGATGTAAAAAACTTAAATTTCCCCCTCTGTAAATAGTTATTATCCCCTGAAGTCACATGAGAATGACTTTATTAGACTGTTTGTTTTTTTAAAATGCTCAATCAGGTCTGTAGGCAGTCGACTGTTCTAGCCTTAAAACCTGTATTATATGCAATTTTAATGATTCAAGATTTACAGAATTTTTTTTTCTCCATTTACTCAACATTGATAAAAGAGTAGACCTTAAGATCTGTATTTTTGTTTTAGGTGAAAAACCGGACTGTATTTTTTTTTGTCTTTGGTTTAAGACTTTAGTCAGTATCCAGTAGTCAAATCTTAGGAACTACAGCTTTCATTTTCCAGGTGATAACGCACACACCCACCTCTGCTGTCTATCACTAGTTATCAGCAGCAGTGGGTTTATGAATAGCACAGCATGCTACATTGGCCTGGAGAGTTATCATGCTGCTCTAGCTTTTCATCCCACCTGTCTCTCTCCCCTTTTGGTAATGTGTGCAGACTGGTCTTTGAACTGTGCTGAAGTAAGAATGTGTGTAGGTGTATAGTACATGATGATGATGTGTTTGCCTTGTCTTCCAGTGGTGCTCAGGGAGAATACGCTGGCCTGGCTGCCATAAAAGCTTACCTGCACTCAAAAGGGGAGAGCGCGAGAAGTGTAAGTGTGCTGCTTTGGACTTCAGTCATACCAGAAATCCGTGAACCTTAATCAATACAATTTGTGTTGGGTAATTCAGTCCCCATGTTATCTGCACTACACGCAAACAATACTGAGCCACACAGCATCACACAGCACTTGAGAGAAAAATATAGTTAAAGGAATAGTTTTGGCATTTTGGGGAAATACACTTATTTGCTTTCTTGCCAAGAGTTACCTGAACAATTTAGATACCACTCTCGCAGCTCAGCATTGAAATCGAAACTACAGCAGGGTTCATCAACTGGCAGCCGCCCGGGCCACAGAATATAGATGAGTTCAGAAAATGTGAGGGGGAACAAATGCGATCTGGTATTAGGATATCTATTTTTTTTTTTCTTCCCTTTTTGAAGCAACCCCTAAAACAGAGGAAAGCGATGGAAATTATTTTATTAGGAATGATTTAACAACCCCAAAAAGTGTGATTGGTAATATCCAGCTTTCATGGCAGCAATTTTTCTGCAACGGGCCTCTGGCTGCTCAGGGTGAGACTTTTTGAAAGTTACATGCCTTGTGTAGTGGTGGCGCCTAAGATTGTATTCTTTTGCAACAGTTTGATTGCAAATAAAGCATACAGGTGTAAGTTAGCATGATGAATGCAAACTGATCAGTTCATCACTTCATTAAAGCTGCGTTTTTATTTTTTTGTTGTTTTTTTTGTTCACATCAACTTCCTGTTTTAGGCTCTTTGAGAGAGACATTTTTGCGTGTCTGACAAACCATCCAAAAGGCTTTTCTTCCTATTTTTTGCAAGTGTTTTCCACCAATCAGGACACTGATAGCGTCAAACCGATTAACACAGCCTGCCAATCAAGGCTGCATTCTGCAATTGCGTTTCATATGTTAAGTGTCAAGTTATTATCATTATGGATATCTCATGCTTTTTAGGAGTCAGTTCACACTGATAACAAACAAATAACATTCATTTTTACAACTGGAGAGAAAGTATTGAACAATAGTAGGCCTCTCTATATCTAACCCATTGTAAAAACCACAACCTGTCACATATCCACTTTTGGCCGTAGTGCAGATTGAAAGAGAAATTGAATATGCGTATTTACCGAAATGTCAGTATCACTCTAATATACTCATTTTGCATTGCAATTTGCATAAAAAGGATTAAAGGAGCCAAAGCATATAAACCTCTGAGGCTCCTGAAACTCGAAAGTTAAATATGTGAAGCCTCTGGTGGTGCACAAACCCAATTTTAAAAGTGCTTCAGAAAGCAATACTTTCATTACTATTCTTAGACGAACATTCTATCATTATGACCACAGTTACAGGGCTGATATCTAAAGAATGTTTTATTATACTGATTGAATGTCAACTGACCGACGTTAATGAAGACCATACTTGAGCCTTATCAGTTCCTGACGGTCACTTTGACAGCCCAGATTAACATGCGTCAGGTATTCTGGTTAGAAATTTCTTCAGTACCATGTGCTAATTGGCAGGAGCTCAAGGGCGAGGCAATGAATCGCCTCATATTAAAGAGTGGCTGACTATAAAGTACATTTTCTTGTTCTGTAAATTGGCCTTTTGGTTTGTTAATGGCTCCCTCACTAGTACATTTTAGATAGTGGCCTGATCCATTGAAACAGTCAAGGTCCAAACCAACTGTTTGTGCAAACAGGGGGGCTGAAAACGCTGTGATCCAATTATAGGTTACCTGCTTTCAAGATTCCATATTTGGAGGTTTTTAAGACTTTGCTGAGCCTGTCATACCAGTGACTTGCAGTTCAGTGTTTTCCCAGTCACTCATTTGTCAATGTTACCCTCCCACAGGTCTAAGTGCCCCAGTTTACTTGTGTGACTAAAATGTCACCCTAATAAGGGATAAAATCAATTACTTACCTGCAGGAAGTTACACATTAGTCCCAGTGGTGGGGGTTGGCTGGATTACAATTCAACCAAAAAGAGTTTGAGCATTTCTCACACAGACTAAACGATTAATAGCCCTGCTCTCTTAGTAGGAAGAAAGCATTTATTTATTTTATTAACCGTAGAGAGGACGAGCCACCACTTGTTTACTGCTCTTTCTGTACAAAGCAGCGTTGGTAGATTCAAACTCACTCAAAAAGATGAATTATAAGAATATTTACCTCTCAGTTGAATCATCTCTTAATATGAGGATATTGTGTTTTTGGATAAAGAAGTTATCCTGCAGTCTTCGCCTGAAGGGATTTTTAAAAAAGTTTTTGTTTTAAATGTTTGGTTTTTACATGAATTCAATAAAAGCATAATTTGCATCCAGGCTACAAATGCCTCACTACTTCTTCACTCAATATTATGTCTTTTGCTCATCCAGGTCTCGGCCCGGCCACACTGATATTTTTCCTCTCACTCCAGGTCTGTCTGATCCCCAAGTCAGCCCATGGCACCAACCCAGCGAGCGCTCAGATGGCTGGCATGAAGGTTCAGGTGGTGGAGGTGGACAAGGACGGCAACATCGACCTGGCACACCTCAAGACCCTGGTGAGAGTTTTGCACACGAGGAGTACTTCTCAACCTGTGAAAACGGCTGTATAATGTTGTATAAGGACTCAAGAGAATGTCTGCCCTGATGATTTCACCGTGTAGGCATTTACAGACATTGTTGTTGCATTATGTGATTTGTAGGATCCACTGTTTCTGGGAGCTGAAGCTTTACTAGTCCCTTTTATTTTTTTTAAATGATCAAAATCTGTCTGTGGAGTCCACCAACTTAACTTCAATAGTGCGATGCTACAGTAAATCGCTTGAGTCTTTAGTGTTTGAGTGCTCACAGACTCTCTCTGCAGAGCACTATAAACTTAAACAGGCTTTTGAATGGCTGTCTTGTGTAAGATTTTCTTCAACAGAGCGATATAGTCTTAATTTTTTATATCTAAATCTCTGCTCTCTCGTCTTAGGAACTTGGGTATTCTCTATAATTACAACTACAGTTGGGTTTCATTTAGTTTGTTTTGTGACATTACTTATATTCTTCACAGCTCTGAGTCCCCAACACGCCATTTAAATTGAGTAACGATGTTGTCGTCTCTCTTCGAGGTGGATAAACACAAGGCGAGTTTGGCAGCCATGATGATCACCTACCCTTCCACCTTTGGTGTGTTTGAGGAGCATATCGGAGACGTATGTGATCTTATTCACGAGAACGGCGGCCAGGTGTACCTGGATGGTGCCAACATGAACGCCCAGGTGAGAGAAGAAACGGAAGTGTAACATGACGACATTTGTTCTGTCTGAATGCTATTCACGGACAGTAAAATATTACGTATGACAACTGAAGGCTAATAAGATAAAGGTTTATAGATGTGTGTTTATCATTGCTAAACATGGTTAACCTTTGCTCTCTATAATTCGCTCCACCAATCCCTGACAGATTTACGGACCCTGCCTCCTCTTTCTTCTAACATCCAAACTTTCTCCTCTTTACTGGTAGTAGCCAGCCACATGACTCTGGAATCATTGGGCAGATCAAATTAAGGAGGAATCTGAGGTTATTTTAAGATATCCAGATGATTTTCAATAAGATTACTTCTATATTTGTATGTGTTTTGTGTTATTACTTCTCAAGGGCATATAACAATGAAGTGATGTGGTATAATAACATTTGGGTTGTGTGAAATAGTTGGGAGAGCTCATGAACACTTAATACTCAAGCTATACATGTAAATAAATGTTAATTTCAAAGCTACTAAAATAATCTCAACTATCTTTTTCATTTCAGACATTGTAAACTAAATGTTCTAATCTAGAGTTGAATTAATTAGATTATCTGTTGTACACGCATTTTCCTAGAAGAGCTCTGATTTTACTTTACTTAGAGCTCTGATACTATTTTGGTAACAGTAGTAGTTGGTGCGTCTACTAATTTCAGATTTTTCTGCCCTATATTCAGTAATCTGGAAGGTAAAAATGGTAACGGTGACAGGTGAATTTGCCAGCAGATGGTTAATTTGCCTTCCTCGCGCTGCTTTCCAGGTGGGTCTATGTCGTCCCGGAGATTATGGCTCTGACGTGTCTCATCTTAACCTGCACAAGACCTTCTGCATCCCTCACGGTGGAGGAGGACCTGGCATGGGGCCCATTGGAGTGTAAGTCAGAGTATAGACCATGAAATTTCAGCCCAGGTAAAATGTTCAATTGTTTTGTGTGTGTGTGCATCCCATGGATGGAGAATTGGATACAGCGTCAGAAGTGGGGCCCCGTTCATTCCTAAAGTTGCTCAGTGACTGTCAAAAATGTTAAATTTCCTGGGTATAAAATTATCCGGAGCTTCCATGTTCCGCCCATAGCGCAAACCCCCCAGGGCTTCCTTTGGCTCCGCCTCCCTACCCGCTCAGTCTCAGTCGCATGAACTCTGGATTCAGATATTTATGCATTTTATATCTTTTTTAGGAGATGATGATGATGATAAAGGGATATTTAAGTGTTCATACCTGGAAGTTGTAATTACACAGTTTGACCACTATGTCAAATTGGCTTAAAAGCCTGGCGCACCCAAGCATATTCACTTTTATGCTACGGTTCTAAAAAGAAAATCCAGCTGAATGTTTATTCTGTATAAGCAGGTGAACATATTTGTATGCCAGTTCTCTTGACATTCATCTACATGTCAACAGGAAGGCCCACCTTGCCCCCTTCCTGCCGAGCCACCCGGTGGTTCCCATGCAGTTGGTCAACACCGGCAGCTCGCTGGGCACCATCAGCGCCGCCCCCTGGGGCTCCAGCGCCATCCTGCCAATCTCCTGGGCTTACATCAAGGCCAGTGCACATCATCAGTGATGTTCATGTTTAAGATGCGATTGTGCTCTGCTGCCAAATCAGAATCTTTCTTCTTAAACTTTGTGGAAAATGTTGTGAAGGACATAAGGCCGTAGTGTTTAGTGAAGGCACACTGACGGGGGAAATGTGGAAAACATTTAGAGGAACAAAATGAGAAGTGCTAGGATTCATTCCTATAGTGAACAAACAATACATCTGCAGCCTGTAGTCGGAGCAGTTGCAATCAATAAACTGTTAACTTTTTTAAAATTGATTTGACTCGAAGCCAACAACTAACCTCAAGTTGTAAAACCCCTCACAGCACTAATGTTCTCGACATTTGTTCTCCTGGAGTATTTGGTCAAAGGCAACTGGACTGTTTTTGTCTTTACAACATTTTATTGGCATCAGCCCCAGGAAATGGTTTAAGCATTTTGTTATGTTCACAGAATTTAGTTAAATACATGTGACTCTCGCATGACAGCCAGGTGACTTAAACGTGAATCTGTGGTAAATGAGGAATGCGAGGATGGCGCCGTACGTAGCTAATAAAGGTCATGACTTTTATTAGGAAGACTGATTTAATCTTAAGACCGCTGAAGCAGCTGGCCTTCTCTTTTTGTCACCACAAGTTTTAAAGACTAAAACAGTAAAAATCAAGTTGTCTTTATTCTGTTGTGACCTCATGTCATTATCTTTATTTTAGGATTTTTAAGTGTTTAAAATCAAACATTCAAAATGTTACACGAACAGTTTAGTGAAACCTAAGCTACATGGCTGAATGTTTCATCAGTCAGCAGTGCATACATGTTATACTACGTTTTGTTTAACCGTGGCTCTGAATCATTGCATAAATACGTAGAAGTCCAGTGGGAGTTTTGCTAATCTAATTTTGATTGATACTCTTCATTTGATTGGTGAAAATGACAACTAACATCGCTGTGTTCTGTGTTTCTTAGATGATGGGATCCAGAGGACTGCTTCACGCTACAGAGGTGGCCATCCTCAATGCCAACTACATGGCCAAGAGGCTGGAAGGCCACTATAAGGTCCTCTACAGAGGCAGGAAAGGTACGGCTGTGAAAGCATTATTTCTATCAACGCATGATGATGGTGGTACTCTCTATCTACACTGTCTGCAATCAGCTTTCAAATATGGTATGCTTTTTAAGCAATATAATCAGCTTGTATCACATTTCAAAATGTCCTCCTGATGATCTTGTGTTGGTCTGAACAGGTTTTGTAGCACACGAGTTCATTCTGGATGTGAGGCCATTTAAAAAGACGGCTAACATTGAGGCCGTCGACGTGGCCAAGAGGCTGCAAGATTATGGTAGGGTGAATTATAGATGTTCCTCCTCAACTGAAATGCACAATATACTGTATGCTACAGTTGCATTAAATATACAGGATCATACTTTTTATTTTTTTGCCCTCTCCTCGGGTCGTTTTTATACTTTTTTTGTTTTTAAATTACAACCAATAGAAGTTGTTTCAGATTTTATTTTATTTTTTTGCTGGTGTCCAGGTTTCCATGCACCCACCATGTCGTGGCCGGTGGCCGGTACCCTCATGATCGAGCCCACAGAGTCGGAGGACAAGGCTGAGATGGACCGGTTCTGCGACGCCCTGCTTGGTATCCGACAGGAGATCGCAGACATTGAGGAGGGAAGGATGGACTCCCGCATCAACCCGCTCAAGGTACGCTAGTATTGTCTATTTGTATGAGGTGAAAAGATACTTTACAGCAGCTGATATAAAGCTGGGACTTGCAGCCTGATGTGTGTGTGTGTGTGTGTGTGCAGATGGCTCCACACTCTCTGGCCTGTATCTCATCCTCCAACTGGGACAGACCCTACTCCAGGGAGCATGCTGCATTCCCCTTGGTGAGTGTCCTCCTGTCTCTTGACTTAGTTTCACACTCCTGCTACGACTTCTCTGTAGCTAGGATAAGAAATGCATCGCCTGTATCACCATCTAGTGGTGTGAAGTAAGAATGGCAACAACATTGGAATTATTTCTGTTCCACCTGTGCAGAGCAGAAACAAATGTTTAAATGTGTTCAATGACCAGTTGTCACCAAACACCATAACAATAATGTGTTGGACTCTCTCAATACTTCCCCTAAAATATCAGAAAATAATTTCCCATACCCTAACGTCAATATTCAATAAGTAACAAACTGCAGTGAAGAAATGCCCGCTTAGTAATTAATGGTCCCAATTCTTTATATAAAAAAAAATCCGACCCATTTATATAGGGTGACGGTAAAAGACACTATAATTCAAATCTTTTGGCCGACCAACAAACCCTCACATTTGAGAAGTTGGTAATGTTTGGTAATTGTCTGCCAATAGAAAATGGGCAGATTAATAATTAAAACTAGAAATGTAAAATTCCGTGGAACTTTTCTGTGTGCCTGAAGTGCAACCGCGTGACCCTAGGCCCCCGTCCCAGAACTTGTCTGTCACGCTGTGTAATTTGGTACTGACTTCATCGGATCTGATTAACCTGCTAGGAGTATTGATTCAAAGTATAGGGCCAGATAATCATTAAAATAATGTGCTCAGCTTTGTTTTGAAGAGTGAAGACTGGAAGCAAACTGGTTCACATCCACAGTGTGTGACATGTATTTTAAATAAGAAGTGAGAGAACGGTCTAAACTCTGTGAACCAGTCTGTTTCCGTTTGATCAGTAAGATTTTTCTACAAATTAAACTTCATCCGTATATTTTACAAGCGCTTTCAAGGTATCCTTTCAAGCGAGTATTAATAATAACCTCATCTGAAAACTACCAAAGCTTCAATTTATTTATGACCATTTCCTGGCAAACAGAATACCACTCTTTGCCCACTCTTTTTTATTTCTTAAAAGAATTATTAAAATTTTTGCGGCCTTACTCCCGTTTATAATCCAATGATAATATAAATAAACCGGTTCGATTAATTTCTCCCTGAATTGCCTTTGATGTCTTTGATCTCTGGGTCCTGGACGAATAGCAACGTGTGCCTTGTGCTACTGCACTTCAGGCACACAATTATTAGTTGCAGTCTTACATTCTAAAAAACCCTTTCTTAAAGATCAGAAATGACTTATTGATTGTCATCACTGCTAATAAACCTCATTGTACAGTGTTTTAAAGCCATACAATAAATCACTTTGTAATGTCTGCATAGCGTAATAAGCTCCATTAAAGTACCTTGTTCTCACATTTGGCTTCCCTCTTACGTTCCAGCCCTTCATCAGGCCTGAAACCAAATTCTGGCCGAGCATCTCCAGGATCGATGACATCTATGGCGACCAGCACCTCGTGTGCACCTGCCCGCCCATGGAGGCCTACGAGTCTCCATACGAGGAGAAGAGAGCCTCCTCATAGACGCTCCCTGTGGTCCAAGTCCCAATATCCGACATAAGCTCTGAAACCTCACAGACTTGGCACCTGTTTGCTCAGTGAAAATGTGAGAGCAGGTGGGTGTAAGGGCTCCAAACACTACTTGAAATGGGTGTCAGTCTGTGAGGTGGACATTGGGACTCGCAAATTTTTTTATTTTTTTTTTATGACTTATAGGGGTCATCAGGTTTGGCACTACTCGAACTCTTCCAATGGACCAAAAGGTGCAACTTTTGCTTTTCCAGGTCACAAAATACGTGTGCACCCTTCGACACCGAGGCCGCTCCGTAACACACCTGACGTACGTTAAGTTGAGTACATTTATTTCTAGATTCCCAACATTTAAAAAAAAAAAAATGCCCCATGGTGCCTCAATTTGTGTAAAATAGCTGCCTTGACTTTCCTTTTCCAAATACCTGACAAAACATAGGCTGTAGTTTACTGTAGATTTGTTAATGTGCATCTGTTGTATGAAAATGTTAGTGTGTTGTGACATTTGTTGACTAAGTAGGAGAATAGTCTTAATGTTAATCTTAAATACATTTTCTAATCTAAACTGTCTGTAGAGAAAGATGTCTATATTAAACAATTTGTCTTCAAGCACGTACATGTTTCAGTTCTCATTGTAACCAACAGTGCCACCCAGGGGTTACGGGGGGAGACACTTCACACAACAATTTCTCGCCTCCTCTTCTCTAGTGGCAGGATTTTCTGTCTGTGATAATGAGCTGAATATATTTTGACTTTTGTTCTGTTGGTTGAACAAAACAAGTTATTTTATGACATCACCAAAGAACATTTAAAACAGAAGAAACACGTCTCAATCAACCATTAGAAGACAGGGGAAAGAAAATACCGTCTAACAGTCCCAAGTCAAAAGATTTTCAGTTTAATATCGTATATGACACATTCTATTTATTGTCCTTTCCCCTTAAATTTTCATGTCAAAGCAGTATTTTGTTTTTGGTGTCCTAGTATACAATGTGCTGCTCTAATAGCACATTCATCTAGATTGTTTCAAAGCAACAGACCACAGGAATTTACTTAACAGATGCTGTTGAATTAAATGTTTAATTTTCACACCACCTCTCACAATGAAAACATGAAACTAATGAATTCTTAAATCACCTTTGTACGTACTTCATTTACACTGACATCTGGCTGGCAGTTCAAATATAGCATTTACTATATTTTCATTTTTATAAAATTATAAAATTTTTCTTGAAATATGTACACAAATGTAATGTAGGTATATACACACGTACATAGAAAACACTAAGCAGTCCATTTCTCTTCAGGTGAGGGGAAAAGGGGATGGCGAAAGCTAGCCCTGCTAGCTGTTTGTATGGACACACAATCTCTCACACACACACACAGAACTTGTTTGACACAAGCATCTCTAGCTTTAGGCCTGGTAATATTCTACTGTGTCCACAAACTCTTGAACTCTTCATTTAAAACTTTATCCAGGATGTTTGATCCAACACGTTTGCTCTTTCTCAGCAACATCCCCTTCAACAGTTCCTTGCCTCCATTCTGCTGCTAGCCGCTAAGAAAAACGGGGGTTGAGTGCTTTGCATAAAAAGCACCACGGCAGTAGCTTTTGAGCTGGTCCTAGATTCCAGCCACAACTCTTCTAGTCACAAGCAGCTGCGCCACGGCGATCGGCCAGAGAAGGACCTTGTTACGGCCTTTACCACAAACAGGGCAACAATGTTAAGAGCAGAGCACTTTGGGTGATTCTTCCGTTTAAAACTCCTTACTGTCCCTGAACAGGTCGATGCGCAAGGCGAGCTCCTTGAAAGACGGACGCAAGCCGGGGTCGTTGTCCCAACACTCCTCCATGATCTCATGTATCTGAGAGATAAAAGCAGGAAGAAAATTAATTATTTGTCGATGAATACCGGAGACGACCGAACAGAAAACATATTGCATATGCGCGCGTATGTGACAGGAAGTGAATCCGATCAGAAAGAAGACCGCTGCACATGCTCCTACCTCTGTGGGACACCCCAGAGGTTGAGGCAGCCTGCTGTCTGATTTGAGGAGTTCAATGAGGTGATAGACGATCAGCTGTCCCTGCTTGTCATTTCCCATCATGGACATAAAAACCTGAGGAGGATGGTGACAGCCAAGACCAGAGACAGATTGGAAAATCAATTTGATTTACAGAAAACAAGACATATCTTTAAGGGTAATAAACATGGCTCCAAATCTAAAATGGGTAAAAGCACAGTCACCTGATGTCCTAACAAAATAAATCTGTTATGACTGAGATGAACACAAAGCTGGCGTGAGGAGAGACATTTTGGTGTCAACATGGCAAACCGCATGACCTCTGTAAGTGGATCAGACTCATTTTTCGGGTGTAGCGTGGAAACGGGTGTACATATAAGCTGTTGGCAAAATGTAATTATGTTTAATTGTGTTGTCATTATGCATGAATCGCACTGAACTTCGGGCTCAGCAGGCTTTTTAGTGTGCGCCAAGATGCCGAAAGCTGTTAAATATACCAAGGCTTTCAGCGAAGAAGAAGTGGTCTCATTTCAAGGCATGTATGTATGATGGTCAGGTACAGGAGGGAGGAAAAGCCTCTTCCCCTGCAGCAATCAGGAGCATGTGTCTTCATGTCTTTCAAGTTTTTTTTTTATTAAAACTGCACAGTAAACAACTAAATGACAGCACTTCTAATCTTAAGTGGTTTTCTACGCTTCTAGAAAGCAGTGAACATAAATTAAGTTGAACAGTCGGTGAAAAAAGACTGCATGCGAGCGAGTGTGCATCATCACTTACTGCAGGAGGGCTGCTATTCTTGTCACTGTGGGTGAAGAGCTCATAAAGGACCACTCCAAAGCTCCAGACATCGGACGCCACGGAGAACTTGCTCTCAGTCAATGACTCGGGGGCATACCTGCAACAGAACACACCGTGTGACCGTCTGTCGCTGTCCGTTTGGTAAACTCACTACCTGCTTCAAGAGAAGCCAGTCGCCTTAAATGCTACGACTGGTAGCACAGTAAAGACTCCAAAATATTATCACAGCAAAAAAAAAAAAAACAGTATTCCTAACTGGGATTAATATTCATGAATTATGTGTTGGCTCAAACAGAAAATGTTGCACCTGATTTTTGAAGAGACATAAAAAGGCTTCTGCTACAGGAAGGACAATAAAACAATAAACACTAAAATAAGTGTAGAGTATCACCAGAATATGGGACTCTCTCCTGGCTCTTTGACCATGTAGTACTCTTTATCCTGAGGCAAAACTTTGGTGAGGCCGAAGTCTCCGATCTTCACCCTCAGCTCGCTCTCCACGAGGATATTTCGTGTTGCCAGGTCTCTGTGGATATACCGCTTACTTGACAGGTACTCCATACCCTGTGAACACACAAACAAGAACACATTTTTGTTTTGACATCTGTAGCTCCAGGAAGCATGTGGCAAAACTGGACAAAGGGAAGCACCTTGCAGATCTGAGACGTGTAATGCACAAGCTTCTTGTGGTCGATCCGCTCCTTGTTTTTCATGAGGTAATCTCGCAGACTTCCAAAGGGCAGATATTCCATGATGAGACGCAGATTTCTTCGTCCTGAGAGGAGCCAAAAAGGAAACCGTGTCACTCAAAGAACTAAAGCACAAAAGTCTTGGGACTTGCAAAGATTTCACTGACTGAGTGACAACTCAACATGTCATAAGACGGATACTGAGAACAATAATAATAATAATAATAGTAAAATCAAAAGTAGAGATAGAAACAATGATACAATATATTTTCGTGGATGTTATTCAAATTGATAATACAAAAACTAAAGTAATATTTATTTGGTGTTATAGACCACATTCATTGGCTGAAGGTTTACAGTAAGTTTAGTAAGCATTACAGTAGATACACTCAGTTTGGGGCAAATAGGTCGACCAAAGTCTTGATTTGCTTGCAACTGAATCCGGTGAACAAATTTAAAAAACATATACAGCATATAGGATGGCTTCTGATGTTTACGTGGCAAATCTATAAGGAGAAGTGTAGAGGACCTGGGCATCAATTTTTGGGTTTTTTTCTGGAAATTTTCATATCAGGAAATGTTTTCCATTCGGGAACATTAGGAGAATTGGGTATTAATTACAGGTAGAGACCGTACCTGCGCTGTAGCAAACGCCTTTGTACTTGACGATGTTCTCGTGCTGCAGAGATTTCAGGATCTCGATCTCTCGCTCAAAGTCTCGTATGTGCTCTGCAGTGCTGTGCTGGAGTTTCTTCACGGCCACGACCTCTCCGGTGTTGTCCTGAAGCGGGTCATAACGACACATCTCCACACTGCCAAAGTTCCCCTTAAAGAGAAGACATCGTTTTAGATTTTTTTTTACTCATACTTTGATTACGCATAGTTTACTGTGACATCAAAATGAAAACTCTTATCCACTACACCATGCTCAATTCACTGTGCAACGTGTTTTCAGCTTGATGGACTTATCTTACTAGATCTGCAAATTATTAAATGGCTGATAAATTACTAGCTAGACAACTAGCTGAAAAATAACGTGACATGAGGTGCAGACAAAGAAAATGTTTGCATCTTTGTTAATCATTGTTTACTACTGTATATTATAATCTACTTATAAGGTATCGCTACAAATCGCTAAAAACCTTTATATGATCGACCTCACTGAAAAAACCCAAACATGGCACAAACTCTGCCTGCGTTTAGGGTTCAATACCTTCCGTGTAAATGTATGCTAAAAATGTCTTAACCCCTACAACTCAGATAGAAAGACAGTGGAAGCTCGAGGCAGGTCATTTTCTTTTTTTACAATGGATTTTCTCAAAAGTGGCTCTCAATTCTTCCAGAATCAAGTAGCTCTAATTTAATAAGCAAGAGAAAAAGTCTAAAATATTACAAACATTTACCAAAAAGGGGGTCAGCCTTATTCTAAGCTTATTGACATGAGGTCACTTGCTAATAAAAGCACAGTTTGCACACTTCTCCGTACTTTGCCCAGCTGCTGTAAGAATATGAGGTGTCTCTCTTCAAACTGAGCCGGCTCCTGATTCTCAAAACCCCCAGTCGACCAACCAGAGCCCACAGTCCTGTTTGGCAGGATGTCACTGTCCGCGATCAACTCATAGTCTGGGGAAAAAAAGGCAAAAAGCACACGTACATTCAAGGGATAAACAGGCAGGTAAGACATGAAGTAAATCAACATCTACAACATTTTCAGACAAGCTGAATTTGAAACTCGAGTCTTTCCAGCACTGGTCCCCAAGCTAGGCTAATCAATATTAGGCTGAAGACACCATGATAAATGTGTGTGTTTGTCTGAAGACATTTGAGATTCCACACTGATGTGACCTAGATTCCCTGCTTGGCTGGCCAGCTGATGAGGGGTATACACCAACCTGGTGTGAAGAGGCTGTGGAGGTCACGGATAACGGCACGAAATGTGGGCCTGAACGTGGGTTCGTAGTCCATGCAGCTCGCGATCAGGTTAGCCAGCTCAGTCCACTTTGGTGCAGATAGCTGGTGGTGGTCCTCGTAGAACAGGGTTTTCTGTGAGACAAAATTAAGCGCAAGTACAGTGTATAGAAGATGGAAAATGGACACATGGTATGATCAAATGCAGCCTCTGTATGTGCAGATTCTGCTTATGATTTAAATAAATATATCATGTTGTCATTTTATGTCATTTATTATTATTGTCATTTTATTATATACAGAAAGATTCAGGGCTTCTGTGCACATCTGGAACGAATAAAGGCCTGGTACCTTCTGCAGTTCAGGTAAATAAAGGGCCCGGCCACTATCTGAGGAAATACGGTATTTCCACCCCGTTGTTGTTGCCAGATAGAGAAGCCAAATCAAGTGTCTACATTTTGTTCCCTTTTACAATACTGGCAATGATGGGAAGTATGTTCAGCAGTGTAATCTCAATGTAGCAGTTGGCCTACTTCTGTTGTGTACAAAGGTGCATCAACTATGATTTGTAACTCAACAGAATCCTGAGATACCTAGAAATTCCCAGCACTACTGCATTTTGTATTTCTGTATTGAAAACATGCTCTATCGAAGTAAAGAAATAAATTGTATAGCATGATATACATGGTATTGTTACCATCCAAATTGCCTGGCCCTACCTTAGAGTTGTCCAGCATTGCCAAAGGTTTCTCCCCACCACTGCAGATCTCCCATAGTGTGGTGCCAAAGCTCCACTTGTCTGCAGCCAGGCTCAGGTTGGCAGGGTCCTCAATACACTCAGGGGCCACCCAGGGGATCCTCTCGATCAGGACTGATCACAAACAAAAACATTTAACCCACCACTGCTAATAAATGTGCCATTTTAAATTAAAGCACTTGATTTTCAGTGTTTTGCACTAATTGAATGCATTCCTGCACTGCACATTTCTAACAGCAGCTAGTAACAAAACAGATACCATTACCGTATAATAAAACTCTCTTTTTTTAAATAGAATTCCAGTGTCTTGCCACTCATTTTAGCTACGTTTTCTGTAACTAAGCACCACACAAAATCAAGTCATCCAATGCAATGTGGACTTACGGCACGATCTGGTTGCAATCACAACCTTGTGAAATTGCTGAATTAAAGATGTGGATTACAGGTTTTATTCATTTTGTTGACAGGGACAGAGCACCTTCATGAACACTAGTATAAAAAATCAAGATGTAAATACGTTGGAGTTAACAAGAATGCTAATTTACATCCATAGTTCCTAGGCAGGTAACAAAAAAGAAAACATTATAAGCTGAGGATAGACGTAAACTCACTTTCTTTGGGCAGGACAGTGATGCTGATCCCGGGGTCACTCAGTTTGATGAAAGGGGGGTTCCCAGCTCTCCGGTCATCCTCTCTGATCAGAAGAACGTTTTTAGCGCAAACATTCCCATGGACAAGCTGCTTTTCTTCCTGCAGGTTCAGAAAAGAAGAAATGTCAGTCAGTCTTTTTAGTTTTTTATATTTTTTACACACACACACACACACACACACATACACATATATACACATACATGTATACACACACACATATATATATATATATATATATATATATATACACACACACACACACACATACATATATATATACACACACATACATACATATATATAAATACACACACATATATACACACACACACACACATATACACATATATACACACACATACATATACACATATATATACATATACACACATACACATATACATATACATACATACATACATGCATGCATATATACATACATACATATATATATAAATAATCACAATTTGTGTGCAGCACACAAGTTTTTTTTATTCATCTGTACTCTGAATGACTTGGCATCAAATCTATCACTAAACACAGATTCTTACCAGGAAGTTCATGGCCCAGGCCAGCTGCTTAGCCACCTCCAGCTTCCACATGATGTTTATCGAGTTTTTGTTCTTTTTCAAGTAGGTGTCCAGTGAACCGAACTTCACATGCTCCTGCACCATGATATCTGAAAGATTTTGTTTAACAAAATAATTATTTATGGATTTTGTTATTACAAGCCAATTCTTTAAAAACATATGGATTTCAAGTCATCATCCTACATAATGTTCAACAAACACAGACCCTGAGGTCTTTTATTGTCATACTGTGAGACACAAATACACGTGTAGGTCATGCACAGAAACACACACACATGCAAATTGCGTCCTCCGATGTTATTACCCTTATAAGCCACTTTGCAAATTTTACAGAAGCCACTTCCTGCGAGAGCAGGAATTACGTGTCAAAGACACTTAATGCCGGCTGACATGGGTGACAGAAACTGACACGGTTCATTTTAACATCATCTTTCACCAATGTAAAGCATCACTGTGTTTTAAGTATTTATTTATTTCGAGTTTTTAGTGACTTTCAGCAACATTGTCTCACACTCGTTTTTCAGTGTAAAAAGAGACAAATGTTGTGTATGCTTGGCTGATTGGATTTAGAGTTGTGGCATGGCACTGTAATCCTCCTAAGAATAGCCACCATGCCCATGTTGTAATCACTTCGCTGAGCCACTGGCTAATTATGACATAAAATGTACTGAATGCGAGTTGTCTGTGGGATTTTCTTTCTTACAGTACAGTACAGTGTGTGTCTTGAAGGCTGACTTACTTTCTTCTCCGCAGACACAGACGCCATAATTAAGGACCAGGTGCTTATGGGACAACTGGCTCATCATGCTGGCAGCTTCAAAGAAAGACTGTCGGACAAGAGAAGATAGAAAACACAATTGTTGACCCACCACAGACTATAAGGTACACCGGTGTAGATCTACAAGGAACAATCATTTTCAATTAAAGGACAGGCTCTTTATTCATAATTATATATAAGATAAAAACTTTAATGTGAGAAAGTAAAGCAACAAATCCTAAAATTTGAGAAGCTGTAACCAGTGACTGTTTAGCATGACTGAAAAGGAAGTTCCAGTTAATTTTCTGTCAGTCGACTATTCAATTAAATCGACATATCATTTCAGCTCTACACTAATGTGAATTGGAAAAAAGAACATCTAGACAAGGGCAGGACCAGCGATTGGTTATTTCCCAGCCTATATGCACTGTACGTACACCTGCTCCAGCTATTTCAGCCTGTAGCACATGATGACAACAATTCAGATTTAACCTTCAATATCTTGTATTTTTTGTGTTTTTACCAATGACCCATTTGTAGTTGTAAATACCAAGTATGCCTGCTAACAAAAACGTTATGCACAACTTCAAAGCTGCAGACCTCAGAGTAGTTCCTGTGGGCCTGGTCCAGGACTTTCATGACAACTTCGGTTTGATGCATGAGGCCATAGTCTCCCAGCTCCTTGCGGACCCCTTTGAAGATCTTGGTAAATGTCCCTTGACCAAGACTCTCCATCTGAAACAAAGACCATTATTGCAGTTAAGTTTTAATTTAACTCTTAACAGACTAATTAATTATTCAGAGCATGACTTGTTGATCAAATGCACAGAATAGGATAGCACATGCATTTTCATGTACAGAATGGTTCGATAGATGAAGAAATAGTCCTGAACATGCAAACTCAGCTTACAAATTCCAGATCTTCTTTCCTGATCTTGTGAAACACCATTTGACTGATGTTGTGCCGATGTAGTGACGGAGATACAGGCACTTCGGCGCTCTTGTTGCTCCTGCACAGGAGGAGGCAGGACTTTTCTGTTGGTGCAGAGAAAAGAAAGAAATCTTGTAGACAACCAAACTTTGAAGAAAAAGGTTTATAGTTGAAAGGGATCAAACTTAAAGATCAAACTTAAAGAGTCCAACTGACAGAGAAACGTGAAAAATGATAATCTGAGTCAGACATGGAGTATGTGGAGTGTTGAAACTCTGCGTTTCTTCATCGTCAATTTCTGTGGAAATGGATCCACCATGCGAACAACAGTTCTGATGTAATTACGAAAGCACATGGACTGAGACACCTCGAGTCATCCTGGTTGTTAGTTTGTGCTCACGTGTCCCAAAAAACGCATTCATTTTACTGATTACTGACTGACCAGAGTACAGGCTTTATTTTAAAACTCATAAAACGCATCATATTAGAGTGCACTAGATAAGTGATAACTTGTGCAGGGCACTTGACTCCTTCTTTCAGGACAAGTTTCTTAACAGGAGTCCAGAAACGCTGTCTCTGCATTCAGCAGCATCTGAAACTAATACAGCTGGAGGCCCATAGAAACCGGCCTGATCGGCCCAGTTACTATACTTGTAAATAGGTAGGAGATCCCAACACACACATGCGACAGAGAAGCCCAGTGTTTCAACTAACTGAAAATATTCTGCATGTTAAGAAATCCCTGAATAAATAGAAATAAAAGGGGTTTCCCTTTTAGGATATTGAACATTTTCCATTAATTCCTTCTGTCATTTACATCAACAACAGCATAGTTGCGCGCGCGCGCACGCACGCACGCACTCACACACACACACACGCGCACACGCACACACGCACACACACACACACACACACACACACACACACACACACCTTCAGATCAAAGTTGACTAAGCTCAATTTCACCAATTTATTTTGGCCATGCCAACAAACAGTCTAATGTTTCAGCCTAGTGTCATTCAGGAGAGCATCTGATAGTTTTACCTTTGGATTTCGGAGGACAGCACTTGCTGAATTGGAAAATGACGGTGTCAGAGCGCACAGTTTCCTTTTGGTAGCAGCTGAGTAGTTCCTGCAAGCTGCTGAAGTTTCTTTTGGTTCCACTGAGGTTATACTCCCCGTTGGCAGACCTGGTTATCTGGCAGTGCTTGTATTCTACAGCATCATACGTCTGGCAGACACAAAGAGGAGGACAGACAGCAGGAATGCACCTTTTGAGTTTCAGTCATGGAATCTACAGTAGTGCAACAACGCCTGACACCAGTTCAGGTAGCTTCAAATCTACGATGGGGAATAAAACTAGAAGCTCTTAAAAAAAATGCATTACTGTGTACATGTAGCCTTTGATAATGCAACTCGGTACAGAACCTGTAGGCCAAACTGAGTATTGATAACAGATAAGCACTGAAAGTTTGCAGATTCTTCAGCCAGAAAAAAGTACCAGATAAATAAGACACTCAAGCCGCTGAGTTGCTGTAGTCAGGTTGCTAAATTACAGGTGACAAGATGAAATACAAACCAAGGAGTCCAGTCTGAAGGCTCATCAGACACAAAGATGCTGCACTGCAGTTCATTCATGTGACAGGATTGCGTATACTATAAAAATGTATACTAATGCAATGCTGCATGGTTAAACACTACAAGGTGTTCTGCCTCGTACGTGTTGCAAAAGCGAAGCCAGGATCAAGTTTTAATTTTTTGCCAGAGCCGTCTGTGCTATTCTCATCCCGAGTGTTGCTATAGCCTTGTTCACTTATCCTCGGATCAGATGTTTAATTATTTAAATGATAATTTTGTTTATTTAGGCCACGTTCTTTTGCTTATCTCATGGTAAATGGACTCTTACTTATACTGCACTTTTCAACCATTGAAACGGTTCCCAAAGCGCTGTATCAGTAATCTAAGCTTTAACAGTAGTCTAATTCACCCATTCACACACCCATGGGGACACCGTTGCCATGCTGGCCTCCAGTGGGGTTCAGTGTCTTGCCCAGGGACACTTTGACTTGTGGACAGGAGGAGCTGGGATCGAACCGCACTACCCTCTGAGCCACAGCCGCCCCACATCCGCATCATGCGTTACACATACAAGGCTACAGTAAACACTAATGCACCTGAGAAGTTTAGCTGGTTTTGTTAAATGGAAAAATAAAAAGGGAGCAAAAAAAATGTAAAATCAGCAACGGCAAAGAAAACATTATGCTATTGGAGCTAAAATTCTGATACTGTATAAGCACCACTGTCAACATATTTCCAACGATATCCAGCCTGAGTCCCACATACCAAGAACAAAACCACAAAAGGCACAAACACAGCATCAAATGAAAGTCCATTGCAAGTACCCCTATAATAGACTTGGGCCACACACAGAACAGGAGACCTTTTTACTGTATGTCTATGTTTACTCTCCTCCACGTTAGAAATACACGCAGTGAAATGTGCCAATGACCACAGGTGAGTGTTACCTACCTCAATGGGGAAAGTCAGAAAATACTTATTGAAGTCTTTAGGGCTACATCTCAGAATGTACAATCCCTGCTTGCTTCCGCACTTTTGAAGCCGGTTAATGGCAAACTCCATTCTGCAACACAAACAGTCAGGGCAGGTTATTTACCTGTATCTCAGCAGGAAAATCAATCAGCCAATCAAGCTTTATTTGTATAGCACCTGTCATACAGGTAAGTGCAGTTCAACGTGATTTAGCCATTTTCACCGCAGCCAACACAGAGATGTCTGGTGCAGATCAGCTGTGAATGCAGAAAGTGGAATAACTAAGAGTATGAATAATATAAAATAACTTATTTAATTTATTACACTTCTTTTTGTGCCTGGCTAATCACTGTGGGAAGGGTTCGTGACTGCTGGTTTTGTCAGTTTTGAAAAATTGGGTGATTTTTGAGAATGTGACAGCCCTTTTATACGGTTTGTAAAAAATAAATCAAGCTTTGTTACTGTTCTTCACTTACGAGACTGGGCCATAGCAATGGGAAGCAATGGTCTCCACAAGCCTAGGAGGAGCCACTTCTTTACAAAGGTAGTGATGTGCGTCTGAAGTCAGCCGATAGTAGCCATCAATGAGGGACACAAAGGAGAGGGCTTCCGACTGACTGGAGAACTCCAGCTCCTGAAATACAAGAAAACCACTTGTTAGACATGATGTGTGAACTTCTTCTATTCACCACCTATGTCTCCAAACTGTGCATTATATTTCTCTTGTTTCATAGAAAGCGGGGTGGGAAACCTTATGCTTCTAAATCTTTTCTTACGGCTGCTGTTTTTCTACTTTACAGCCCTCCTTGAGGTAACAAACCAGTGTCACTGAAACTAGTCAATTACTGTGGTCATAAAAAAAAAAGTAGTTTCTTTTCCTGGTTACAAAAATGAAGACAAACATCCAAAAAGCGATATTACCAGATTCTTGCCATCCTGTTTGTGGATTGTGACCACTCGACTCTCTGCAGCACCTTCCCTGCTGGCCTGTTTGATGCTGATGTCAGTGACATCAGGGAAGTCACACAAGGTCTGCAGTTCCTGCACAAACCGAAACAGAGACAACTTTTTGAATTCACACCAAATGAGGCATTGTGACGATTAGCGCAGGGTTGTGCGGCGGTGTGGGAGTGTCACTACATGGCCCATTTCTCTCTCTTCACAGTTGGTCGGTAAACAGCTGAATGCTACAATGCTATATATATATAAACAAGGTTCTTCTGCTCGTGGGCGTCTTCCGGTCTGATCGCCGGGTTACGTGAAAAGTTTAATGTTTCACCTTTTTTTTAGCATCCCCTGTAGCTCCCACCACTGCAGCCTAAATGCACAACCCACATTCAAATGAATGGGAAGACCGGCGTTTCGCCATATTGCACATGCTTAGGGACACAACAATGTGTTTCCATTTGTCGTTTATTAATTATCTTATTCCTTTAGTAACATGTTTTTATTTTGATGATTTTTTGGGTGACATTTTAGGGTCTTAGGGAACTATGACCTGTGCACAGACTGATGTCCATTTGTTGCTTTCTACGTTGGTGATCTGGAAACTAAAGTCCTCTGGTGTTGCTCTGTATAAAAGTCAGCTAAATGCCCAACACGTGAATTATATCACAGCAGAAAAAAACAAAAATAACTGCCAGCACTCGTGATACCAACCTGGTCAGAATCTTTCAGTTTCTCTCGACACCACTGGATGCCACTGTCCGCTGTCACCAGGATGATGAGCTGTCCGCTGGATGGTTCCCTGACCTGGAAGGTCTCTGTGTAGAAGGATGTCTCCAGGGACTCCATGCTGATGAGGTACTTGAGCTTGAGGTCGCGCACTGTGGTCCGACACTGACTGAACTGCTGGATGAAGCGTTTGAAGCGGAAGCGGATTCGCTTGCGTGTCAAGAAGTTGCAGTCCTGGATCTGAGCTCTCACATCCTTTGGCAAAAAGGACTTGTAGCTAGAAGTGAGCAGGAGGGAAAAAATGTTTAAATGTAAGAACGTCTAAAAGCTTGCATTGGTCACGCATAAAAAAACCAAAACAAACCATCCATAAGTATTTTAAGTGGAGAAAATGATTAACACTTCAATGAGAAATGTTATTATCATTTTAATGCCGTCTTGTGCTCATAATAAGGCGCTAATACTAAATATGTACATAGTACAGATTAGTTGGAACATTAAAGCTGCACACCAGAACCTTTTCATGTAAAAAAAAAAACATTTGACCATTAGCTTCGACTATCACAAGACTGGATCTCGGACCTCAATACTTTATTGAGTTCAACAGGCACTGAAACTGAAAAAACTTTTGTTTGTAGCAAGTTCTGAAATTTGCCGTGAAATGCTCTGTCCAATTGTTAATTGTCTTTAGTTATTTACTTACTTCCAGATCTGAAGAACAATGTTTGCTAAATTCAGACTTTTTTATTTTGGCAAAGTTCTTGAAAGCTGTTTTTGTTAAGGCAACATTTGACATGGATGCGTTTGAGAAATTTGGCTTGTTTTGGTATTTTGTAGAATAAGTTTTAATATTCCTCAAAGTAAGGTGTCATTTTTGGTTTTGGCATCAGTGCTGAAAATCAGGTTTTGTATTGGCACCAATTACACCGACACATAAGTCCTTAGCAGGAGTTCATTTCAGGTGATTTCCGAAGAATAAGAACAAAAGCAGACTTTGTTTTTCACAAATACCTCATTGTGTGGTAGATGTCCAGCGGTGACATCTGTCTCTCCTTGGCTGTTCGCGTCATGTCGAGTACAGCCATGCCGAGGCACTCTTCCTGAGTCTCATGGGAGTTGGGGATCTTCACCAAGCCGTTGACAAAGTCATTCCTCCACTGTACACAAACATGAGTGTAACACGGTCACTACTGCAGGTCAACCCAATTGATGACACCTGATGCACACTTGTTTGTCTGTGATTTCATGTAACCTACATAAGTAGAGTATGTGTACAACCTTGTGCTCACATGTGAAGTGTACCACAGTTTGAATACTGTGTGCGTGAGAGTGCTTAACAACAGTTTCAGGGCAATTTTCACATCTAAGCTGTTTCAATCAGTTTTGAAGCACAGGGTCCGTGCAGCTTTTTAGGAGGAAAATTCAAGACGTTTTCAAACACTTTCAAGGTACCTAAACCAAACATTTCCAGATGCTCAAAGCCTTTATCACATATAAATCATCACATGAATTCCCACTATAAATGCCAGGAGGAAACAAACAAATATGCCGACATTATAGTTTGATTTCAAATACCCAAGATAATATCGTGTAGATGATGAAACACAAGATGATGTTGAAAATCAAGCATTTGTCAAGAATTATATTCAATTTCAAGCATATTCCTGACCTTGAAAATATAACAGTTAGAATTAAGCATTTTCCAAACCTTCAAGACTTTGTACGAACCTTATACGCATATAAGAACATTGCAATTTGAACCCCGGTCCACTGTGGTGCAGACTGTTTATGGTGCTAATGCAAAACAGAATCATGTGGCATGGTATTGTATGCGACACAGAATGACTTCAAATGCGATACAAATGTATTTATCTACTGTTCAGGTCTTCATCATGTTCCCATCCTTCCTCTGATCACATACAACTACTTCTTTGTCATCTTCATGAGCTCCTCATGACCACAAGGGGTGGGGGGTGGGGGGGGGGGGATGACTTGAGACCATGATTTGCTGTCAGTCACTGGAACTTTGTTTTCATTTTCCCCTGCAGGTCCATGTAGCATCGATGATGCAGGATGACAGCTGACCACAACTGACCAATGAATGAGCTTCCTTTCATATTGTCTGATGTCATGTTTCTAACTCTTGTTTTGATTGTAATAAATCAGTGTGAACGCTAAACAGACCAGAACTACATGGTAACACTGGATCTACTATTTAGTTTTTTAATGCTTTGGTCCAACTAAAAAGGGACACAGCGTACGAGTACGTTCACAATCTTAGATAACCATTAAGAGATGGCCACATTGTATTATTCATCAATGTCCTTAGGGAAAAGATGTTACTTAACCTTCAACTGGTGAATGAAGAAATTTGCTCTACGACAGGCTTTTGTAAAGTCTGACAAAACTTATTCAACCTAGCAGAATTACAAGTATGCCAAATTAGAGAAAACTATCTGCTCATGTCATTGTTTTGTCCTCGTCCTCTTCTTCCTGGCCATACTCTTCTTTCTCTTACCGCTCAAAATTCCCTGTCTGAACACTTCTGCATAAGTTCATTTCGCTTAGCTATTAGCCTCTTCGTCCTCAAAATGCCCGGCCCTGACTCACTGTGTGCATATCCCACAACCCTCCTCAAAAATGACAGAACTGAATCAAAACACCAAATAGTATCATTTATCACTGTCCTTTGAAAAACGAAGGCTATGGATTTGTTTTTGATGTTCTTTTTGTTAACTTCCAGCGAGCTAATGCAGAGACACGCTTCCCTTTGCGAGTCATAATAGCCTTATTTTATCACAAACACAGGGGCTCAGCTCCAGATTAGACTGTGAGGAATTCAACGTATCCTTCACAAGGCAAAACACACAACATCTGTCCAGTGTGAACGCAGGCATGTGTAATGGTTTAATGGCTGCAAACACACAATGTGCTACATCCTCAAATGACCCACGCAGCAGTGCTTCCCTTCCCATTCATAGGCTTTTCCCAAGCCACCACCAACGTAGATTTCCACAAAACCCTCCAGCAGCAAACAGACAGCCAAATTGAAAATGTACTCCATTCAAAACACACAAAACCAGTTTGGTCTCCTAAATATGGTGAGGAAACTTTCTTCTTCTGAGACTGACCACTAAGGCATTAATAAAGTAAAGAAATCTCCCAATAGGCCCATACTAATAAAAACACATAAATGAGCCACACCATTGCACTGGGTGACACCTTTCTTAATCACCATGAACACTACAGTTTATTTTTAGTGAAGTCCATATAAACTGGTGCTGTAAACATTCACTAGCTGCAATTAGTCCCCCAAAACAGGCACTTTTTACTCCAGTTATATATTTGTACCTTGTTTTTTAAGATTTAATGGGCTTCCCAATAGGGAAACATTATTGGTTTTGGTCTTTTCCTTTGTTGACAGGAACAAGAATTACATATCATCTTAGTGGATATTGTGCCAACATTAAGGTTTCCTCCCAAAAATTAGCATTGGGTCAAATTCCACAAATCAATCGACACACTAAACCTGGGAATTTCCAATGTCTTGAGCGTGTGGGGCAGCTTCTTGCTTTGCACAGTCACTAATCGAGGCTTACTGGCATCCTTATTGTCAATATGAAGAAACTTTCCTTTGTGTGGCAGACGTAATTGTTCCAGACAAGGACAGGAACTTTTACTGCAAACAGTTTGGACAATAGCTCTGCTCTGAGCCTGCTGTGCTGTGTGAAAACCTTCAGCATAGAGAAAGCCTTGGAGTGAGCACAAAAGACTGAATAGGGATTTAATTGTGCCGTGTGGATTTTTGCATGCAACTTGCAAAATTGTTCCCAAAAGACAGAGTTCACCCTCACATGAGGGTTATAACTGCACTCGCTCAAAGCGCCAGCTCTCTTGTTGGGGCCACTTGTTTGCATGGACAGCCCACATGATGACAGCACAGACTACACAGACTGAAATCCTTCTCACCAAAGACAAATATATGGTTAAAAAAAGAAAAAGTACCAGTTCCATAGTTTCTTACTTCTCTATCTTTATCAGTGTCACTGGGAAATTCTTTTACCAAAAATGAAATCTGAAGTTGTGACCCATTTATCTAACAAACTGAAACCACTGCACTCGCTAAGGATATGAGCTGCTTGTTTACTGATGTCGAATCTACAATACTGGGCTGCAAGGCAATGTATGAACAAACAATTACAACATGCCCTTGAATATATTTGTTAATCTGTCCCACAGATAAATAGGTCTCATTTCGAGCCAGTTTATGTAATAAAGAGGGTGTCTGTGTGCAGAACTGCTCACCTGAGAGAAGAGATATGACATTACAAAGTCATCAAGGACGGGGCTTTCTGACCCCTTGGTGACCCCATGTCGATATGCCCGGGATGACCCACCACTGTACCAGCCAGGGAAGTAGTACCTGTGGTAAACGGTAATAAAGAAAATGCAGTAATATTGAAATATTTAATATTTAAATTTGATTCTGGAAAAGATTCTTAAGAGGCAATGCAGGAGCAAAATAAATGTATGCTACCTTATTCTGAAAAACACATCTTCTGAGGACAACTCGTCAAGCTGGAAGATGTGGTTGGGGGCAAACCACAAGCGGTCTCGCTCTCGGAAGAGACCGAAAAGGCTGCAGTACAGAGGTGATATAGCTAAAGGAGCAGAAAAAGAATGAGATTCCAGATTATGTTCTGTAAACGTGCACAACAGTCAGTTATGTTACATGTGCTTTGTACAGTGCAGGTTAGCTATACCGTGTGTTACTAGCTTGATCCAAATCAATTTTCCTTGCTCACCTGTATACATTTTTAGGGGTGTAAGAAAATATTTTTGCAATGTATTGCAATGTTATGTTTTGTGATACTGCATCGATTGTCAAAAACACTATTAATTTTGAATTAATAGTTTACATGTATAAATTCATAGCAGTGGCTCATTTTGTGTTGTTTAAACCTCCAACTGCTAGATAGCGTAACCATAACAGCGGATCACATAAACTGGCATACATACTGGAACAGAATTTGAACCTTTAACACAGGACCTAAAAATATGTACCACACAGCTCTGGAAAAAATTAAGAGACAACTCCAAATTTTCCAAAGTTCATTTTACTCAAGCACATACCTATAAATAGTAAAACCAGAGAAGTGATAATTTTGCAGTGGTCTCTTAATTTTTTCCAGAGGTGTATATATGTAATTGCCAGATTTTTGCCAACACGTCGCCCTATAAATTAAGTGAACAAACAAATAACAGTATACCTGCAGAAACTGTGTTAATTTAGGAGCAATTCAGAGGCCAATATCATAGATTATGCTTTAGGACATTAGAAAATAATCACTTTCTAGTACCAACACATGTGAACAAAAGGTCAATAAAGATAGTCTAAAATGTCAGTTGTGTTCGGTTTATCATCAAACACACAACATGAGATTTCAACAACATGCAGGTTGGTCTAGGCCCACCCCCCCCCATGGCCCTGCTCTGTGAATTAGTTGCATCATACTTTTATTGACTCTGAAATTGTACCTCTGCAAAGAAAAACCCAACAAACCAAGGAAAACAAAGCTACCACTTTTTAGCTTATCCTTAAACAGAGTAAAGAAAGTTAGACAGACTGTAAACAAAGTATTGAGATGATTGAACAAGCCAACGATTTTTCTGCCGATGGGTTTCACTGTGGCCTCTTGATAACCTTATCTCGGGACCTATGCCCCAAGTTACAGCAAAAACACATGAGTGGGGGTGCATTGTCCAGGCGTGCACAGCTCGAGTACTCACTTGCAGCCTTGGCTGCATCTATACACAGCTCCTCAGCCACATATTCCCCAGGTGGGTAGCTGAGGAAGCTGCAGTTGACAGCTCCTTGGCTGCTGTTGTAGAAATGAAGTCTCAGAATAGCAGCGGCTGGCCTTGTGTTTGGAGATTCACGATGGGCGGTCCCATTTTGGTGCACCGCAGGGCATGTGTCAGTCGCAGTGTCCATGGCTGCCAGGGAGGCCATCAACAACACGCAACCTTGAATCAGTCAAATGCAAAATGGCAACAGAAAGAAGAAAGTGGTGAATTAAATATCATGATCAAACTAGGGGTACACGGTCGCACCTGTTGCATTAAATTTAATTAAAGAAACAGGGCTTTTTCAGTGAGAGTTATGAAATACAGTCAGAGAAACATTAATAAAATGAGTATTGAGATTTATAGACATCCTTTAATGCCAGCTTAGTGTTGATAACGTTTCAAATATATCATTTTCTCATCAAATACAAAGGTTGTTTAAAATGGACACATTTAAATGGCCTTTTTTTTTAATATGCGATGAGTACACTAAGAGTCCTCAATCAAAAACAACTGGTTTATAATGATTACCAGAAATTCCCAACTTGTGTTTTTTTTCCAGTATTAAAAATGTAGCAACTTTGAAATAGCTGGAGTAAGTTCTGTTTGGCAGATTAAAGATATATTGCAATAAGAATTTCATGTATAATAAAACATTGCAAAGCACTACATATACACCCAGGTCGATGAGAGACATAAAAGAAAGCTGCAGCATCCAGATGTGGTACCCCCTCCACATACGGACATATTGAATACTCCCACCCATACTAAATGTATATATTTTATATCGACAGTAATGAATCTTTTCTGTTGATCAGTGTTCATAAAAGCTTAATGACATCCAAATTGATTCAAAGTTGTAAAACATCCAAATACAAAAAGGGAATTTACGATTAGGGCGCCAATGGGTGAATGTGACCGTTTTCATTATCGATCATTTATTTGATCAATCCATTGATGAGATGTAGTCTATAAAATGTAGTGACAATTGCCCATCACAGTTTCTCAGACCCTAACAGAACAATTTACAGCTAAATAAATCGGAGCAAAGCAGCAATTTCGGACACGCGAATTACCGTTTAATCGATTCTGCACTCATATGTATTTTGGTCAGAGAGCCGGGAAACAAACGCTATGTTACACTGAAACATCCAGCATGCAGATCGATGTAATGACATGTCCCATAGAAAGTCAGAAAGAGGATATGGCGCCTATGACATTTGGTACATTATTTTAACTTCTGCAAAAGCAAACAAAGGATGCCTGACAGACAGGGCTTTGCACCATATGTTTCCCATGGAGCTCCAAAGATTCCAATAACTTCCGACTTTCGGGAGAAAAAAAAATAGGTACATAAGCACGTTTTGTATCTTCACATAACCTCCGTTATCAGTGTCATTTTTGCACAACGGACAGATCCAATCGGGCCATTTCAAGAGAGTAAATAAGAATGTCAAAACAACGAAGAAGAAAGAAAAGAAAACTGCTAGAATTTCTGGACGCCGTTTGCTGCGATGGCGCGTCCAGTTGCTCACCTGGCGTTGACAGGCAGCTGTGCCAAGTAGCAGATTCCAAATCAACGGTTCAACTAGACAATATTCAATGCATTTAACAAAAACAAACAAACAATAAACATCAGAAAGTTAAGCTGCAGAACACGGTCATCGAGGCCGTGCTACCGTTAGCTATAGCTTCAATAGATCAACTTAACGCTAGCAGCCTCACAGTGTAGACCCACCTCTATATATATAGTTAACGTTACTTTCCATACACATAAGAGCATGCGAATGTATCTGAGCAACGTCACTTAGAGGTGTACGTTTGCGCGCTCTGGGGGAACAAAAAAAAAATAAAAAATCAACGAATCGTTAACAAGCGCAGCAAATACTTACTTTGGTCGGGGAGCCAGACGCGCAGCTAGCCTAGCTTGCTGCTTAGCTTCCTTAGGCCGGCGCTGCAGCCAGGACGACCGACAGTTTGATAGCTACGCCCAGACGCTGCTGCTGCTGCTGCTGCTGCAGTTCTTTCAAGATCAGCACTCGTAATAGCTGCCCGAATGAATAATTTATTTCATGGTCGCAGTCCATCTGGAAACGCTCCCGTTTCCACGTCGCACTCGGCTGGTTGGCTAACCCGCTGCACCGCCGGTCAGCCTCGCGTTACCCATCTCACTCCGGCGGAACTTTAGCCGTCTCTCTTGTCAGCCGCGTAACTTGAAGCTAACGCTAGCTACAACCACGCCGCGCGCCGTGTTAGAAGAAATCGCTCCGACGAGACGGAATTCATCCACAGACAAGCGTCGTCGTGTGCCAGAACCTGCGTGGCCGCTGCTGGACGACGAGCGTCACATTGTTACCAGTTTCAACTCTGTCAGGGCAGGTAGCTACTAGCTAGTTTTCCAGTAACGGCCACATCGCAGCCGATTACCGAAGCCCCGAGTCAGTCAACAAACCAACCGACTCGCCCACCCGCCGTACCAAGGCTGCGTTCAGGTGCTGTGGGAAATGCCGGCACCACCACCACCGACAAAACTGCGTGTCGAAATATCAACCGCCAATATTGTTACAGTTACTGGCCATTACTAACCAGGCCGCACACTAATGCGTTTATATTTATACAACGATCTCTATGAAAGTACAGTCCTCAAATGTACCTTCAGCAGTATGCCCAAAACGTTGCTCTTATTATTTTAGCCACATGAAAATCACCTGACAGGCTACCTGCTGCCAGCTGCTAACACACAAAGACAGGGTGACAATGATCTTTTGGCCTCTTTTGATCAATTTGATCAAATACATGCACAGAAAACATATGACTATGCCATTTGAAATTACACGGCTATGAACTGAAATCCAGATAGATTTGATATGCTCACAGCGTTTTTAAAAACCAGGGGTAAAATAGGGTCTTCATAGACATATTTCGTATGTTTGGAGTGTGTGAAAAATACAAGTCATAAGCACAAGTGAATATTATAATAGCCCAACATAATAATACTATTATAAGTTGCACTTGGCAGAAGGGAAGGCTACAAAATGGGTTATGAGTTTATCTTTTTTCCTCCAAGTGCTCTGTTCAATATTAATCTAAAAGAATTCCCTGTCACTGCATGGGAAGCAACTTCTCTATTTACACAAAATCTATACACAGACATTGCCTAGTTTGAGTTGGTCAAAAGTAATCTGTAAAATCATGGATTGTTTATCCCACTCCAGACGCACATTTTCTGGCTCTCACATATGAATTTGCACATACAGTTTAATTTCTAACCTATTATACGACTTTGAGTGTGGGGATTTAGAAGCTGCGAGAACCCCTTGAAGGCAGCATGTTCACACTGAATGACTTCTGTGGCTTGTCTATCAGCAAACCAGCAACCTACAAACAACACCCACCGAAACTACAATTAACCACATGTTGCACGTAGTACAGCTCAGTGATGGTATCACTGACAGACGGAACACAATAGATAAACCGAGCTGATTGGTCACCCCGGGTGCCACCCCATTATTGTAAACTATGAATAGCTATCCCTGCGGTCAGAGGCGGGGCCTCAGTTCAACCAACTGCTTGAGTAATCATTTGCAGAATATTTTAAAACTTTTGTTAAACGTGTTCGCAAGCCAACAGAAAAACAGGAGGATTTCTTTGTTTTAATTGTCCAAAATGGTTTTGGCTGACAAGAGGCGGCTTGTAGCTTATGTGGAGGTTCCCTGTAGCCAATTTTCTCTAAGAGATTTGCATTGTAGATTTGAAGGTTTGCACAATTTTATCAATATATTTTGTCTACACAGGCTTATTTATTTAAATTGTATTGGTATTTTATACTTTGACTGTATTTCTTTATGTGCATCGTTGTATTTTGTAGGCCTATGTAGCCCACTTATGGCGGTACAATTTCAATTTGAGGACTTGCGAATAAAGTTGGGAAGCTTCACATTACATTTGCATGGTGCCACTCTGTTGTGTTGTGATTGGTAGGTCTATTAAGCTATTAAAATAAATTGTTAAGTACATTTGAGAAATGGTAAATGGATGCTATTCCAAAGTGTGTGAGTGTGAGAGAGAGAGAGAGAGAGAGAACACACATATTTTACGCCACTCCTGCATAAGTCACTGCCCCATTTTGGCCACCCTAGTCAAAAACGTCTGATCACATGCAATGCAGTCCAATAACTTTGCAACAAATTTAGTTTAGTGAAGCTTATGATGTTAAATTTCTCTGAGAGGCGTTGATTGAACTTTATTATAATATTTCTAGTTGAAAATTGTGATATTGCTTGTTGTTCCTTTAACTAGTCACCCATATGTATTTTTAACAGCAATGACAACTTATTCATTTCAGGTCACTGGTTTAACTTTCATTTGAAAATGATTGAAAACAAGCCATATTCAGCATGGTTAGGACTGGTATGGAGACTATCTAAGACCTGACAACATCGGTGTTCTCAAAGTGTGATCTTAGGCTGACCACAGTGAAAACATTTCCCGCAGCCCTGAAACAATGGTTTTGTTATTCAGGAAAAAGGAACAACTGGGTAGATGAGTGGTCCAGTGGTTAGAGAAACACTTCCTCTGTGTACCTTCTGTGCGCTGGGCAAACAAAGCAAAACCTTTTTTTTTTATTTTACAGTGTCCATTCCCCTGTGGTTGTGCCCGGCTGAAGGAACCCAGAGTGAAGAAAAGTGGGATGCTTTTAGGAGGCAGTATGCTGAGAGGTGTGGCATCCTCATGGTGCTGTTGCAGGCATTGCTGTTGTCTCTCTGGCGGCACATCAGACCCCACTGATTGAAGACTTGCTGCTCGCACTTATTTCCTAATGAAACACCTGGAGGGGATAACCAGAAGCAGAATCAAAAGGACGAAAAGAGGCTGCTTCTAACTAAAAACACTGTCAAGAGGTCAAGGTGCTGCACATGCCAGTCAAGTTCTCCACACCCAACTGGGGAAACTACTTCTGTGTTGACCTAATTTTCTACACAAGGGCATTGTGTTGTTGAAACAGGATGTGGCAAAGTTGGAAGCACATTACTGTCTAAAACAGTGACTGGCAACCAGGGGTTACAAGAGAGATCAGAGGGCTTGTGAGATGTTTATTTCTTCAGACTTTCGTCTAATATCTGCTTTTGTTTGTGAATCTTATGATTTCAAGCCTTTAAAACAAGATTAAGAGTATACAGCCATTCTAGCGGCTCTGTGACGCTGTACTTAGGTCCAGAAGTTCTTTGAGCTAAATGCTAACAAGCTGATGTTAACAGATGTGTTTACTATGTTCACCATATTAGTTTAGCCTGTTGGCATGGTAACGTTTGTTAATCGGCACTAAACACAAAGTACAGCTGAAGCTGATGGGATGCCATTACGCTTTGCAGGTTTTGGTCATAAATCAAAGTAGTGGATAGATTTAGTACATGTTGAGCTATTTCACTGGAGAGGTCGAAAATTTGACCTGCTGATATCACTAGAGGAAAAATAAGGGGATCACCAAAGTCAGAAGGTGTCATCCTCTGGGGACCATGAATGCCTGTACAGAATTTCATAGAAATCTATCCAATAGTTCCATCCATCCATCCATTTTCCTCCGCTTATCCAAGGCCGGGTCGCGGTGGCAACAGGCTAAGCAGGGTTGTCCAGACATCCCTCTCCCCAGCAACACTTTCCAGCTCCTCCGGTGGGATCCCAAGGCGTTCCCAGGCCAGCTGAGATATATAATTCCTCCAGCGTTCTGTTCTGGTTCTACCCTGGGGCCTCTCACCAGTTGGACGTGCCTGGAAAACCTCTAAAGGGAGGCCCGAACCACCTCAATTAACTCCTTTCAATGCAAAGGAGCAGCGGCTCTACTCCAAGCTCCCTCCGAATGTCCGAGCTCCTTACTCCTGGTCTCTAAGGGTCTCACGATCTGCAATTCTGAGGTCACCAAACCAGACACTCTTTTCCCCCGGACTGCACCTTGAGATCCTGTCCATGAATATCACAAACAGAATCGGCGACAAGGGGCAGCCCTGGCAAAGTCCAACACCGACCGGAAACGTGTTTGAATTTGTGCCGAGACACAGCTCACACTTTGGTCATACATACAACCATATCCAATAGTTGTTGAGATATTTTCGTCTGGTCGACATCCCTAAAGCCACACCCAAAGCAATGTTAAATGTACGTGAGAAAATTCATTCTTATACATGTTACACCTGAAAAGGCGTAACAGGTAGCTATTGCTTTGTTTGTAGAATTAAGATTAGACAGACATCCAAAAATAATCCTAGCTATCTAGATTGATCAAAATTTTGGTATGCCTTGGTGAAACCCATGGGCAAGCACCTGGTACATGCACACTTTGATGAGTAAAGGCTGGGGCATTCAGGTAACACTTGTCTTTGCTGCCACCCACGCACGCACACGCACACGCACGCACGCACGCACACACAAACGCTTATCCCTCCAGTGGATCTAAAACAACATCACAGCCGGGTTGCCCACAGCAGAGAGAGGACAAAAGTGGAGACATTAAGAAAGTGGGAGGAGGCAGGGGATGGAGGAAACAAAAGCAAGGGAGGGAGATAAAGGAAGAAGAAGTGGAGGAAGGAACCGTGAGAAAGAGCAGCAGAGAAAACAAGGGTGGGGCTGTGGAAGAAAGTGGGAAGTTAGGAAAAAGTGGTTCAGTTGGTTCTTAACTTTTTAATTATCCACATTTATTGTTTTTTTATCTTTGTCTGATCCAAGCAATCTTATATTTTCTGTCCTTTAAACCCTGTCATTCCAATAACAAGCGTCATAGTACCTTACTGTAATCATTAACTCATATTCTGATATTGTTATTATCTGAAAGAAAAGGCAACTGTCATGGCTCTTTGTCTTAAGCTGCATATTTCCTCCCTCAGTTGAATCACTTACTATTGGTTGCAGGGCTTTATTTCCATGTATCCCTTTGTTTGGTGTATCTTGTCCTCTGTGGATCTGTTGCTGCACTGTCAGAACTAATGCCTTTGACCTGATAGTTTAACATTTTGGGAAATTCCCTTGTTCACCTTTTGGCCAAGAGATAGAGAAGATGATTGATACTGCTCTCATGTCTATAGGGTAAATACTGTATGGAATATATGGCTTAACACGTTACATCTCGTTTGTTTAATCCGCAGATAAACTGAAGCGTACTTCCAGTCTTTGTGCTAAGCTAAGCTAATTGCCTCCTGGCTTTAACGCCATGTTTAATTCACAGACATGAGAGTACAATAGATATCAGGGAAGCCAGCTCGCTACATATCTTTAAGAGCAAGCTTAAAACTCATTTTTTCACTTTAGCCTTTAATTAGCTATCTGCATTTTGCTTTTTAGTTGCTTTTAAACGTTATTTAAAAAATTTCAATTTAATTTCATGCACTGCTGCACTTCTTTTAAATATGCTAATTTTATGCTTACCGTTTATTACATTCTGTTCAAGTTTTATTTCTCTTAACTACACTTTATTTGATGGCATTCTCTTTTGTGAAGCACGTGGTGCATTTAATTTATTTATTGTAAAGCACTTTGAACTGCATTTTGTGTATGAATGGTGCTATATAAATAAGTTTCATTTTATTATAATAAGAAATATGTTCATAAGCAAATGTACATATTTTCAAAAAATGTCAAAGTAAGCCTTTAATTTATACGAAATCATTATATTCCTTTAGGCTGTACAATAAGCAGTTCTTTCATACAGTTGGGGCAAAGGTGTTTTTTAACAAGATGTATTAAGATATTGCCTATGTTTAATGTCAAGCACTGGGTCAGTGGTTTCTGAATTACTATGCTAATGTAACAAAAATATACCTTTCTTTGATCATGACTATTTACAGACGCCACTGTATGACTGTGACTAAAAATTGCCATTCATAGAATTTACCACTAGATGGAGCTGCATGTACACAGCTTGCATAGAGGGGAAAACTGAGGACGATGGGAGTACAGAAAGAAAAAAAGAACACGGAGGGAAGAGGAAAAGAGAGAGTGGTTATGAAATAGAAAAATTGGAAGAACAGAGGTAAAAAAAAATTTATTTGGTCCCATGTGGTTTGTACAGTCTCTATAGACCTTCCGTGCCTGAAACTCTCCACCTGCGCCTTTCTCTCTCCCATCCAAACACACACACACACACACTTCCTGGAGACATAACCTAATCCTACCCCTAACCACTACTTGCCTAGCCCCTACCGTAACATTACCTAACCATGTGCCATAATTACCTCAGAAAAAGTAATCACCTGCAGAGTTCATCATTCAATTTAGGAATTAACTAATTTCTTTCCGATTTTTTGAGATAGTGACAATAGTGCATTTGTGATGACAAATGAAGCTGCAGAGTTCTTACTGATTCCCAACATGTTTCAAGTGTGTATAATGGAAACAATATGAAACATTTCAACATAAATTACAATTGCTTCTGAAAAATAACCAGGTTGAGGAAACTGCTGCTTGACCTTATTTGTCGCATGACAATGACTTTATTCCTGCATATTAATGTGTACATTAACAGATGAAAATGGGCTCTCCATTGTGCACAATGACACACAGGATGATGGAATTCAAAACAGACAGAAAGCAGCAGGATGTACTTCAGGATGACTTTTTGGACTTACTTTGCTAAGTGTCAAAACTTTGGATTATTATTTTTATTGACCTACCTACACATCTTACATTTTGTACTGTAAAGTATGTACCTCCATATTTTTTCCTGACTTTTTTCTTGGATCAGGAACTCTTGCTAATGTAGGCCAGTAAAGTTCACTGAGGTCAATTTTAATTGACACAAATGGACTGGGAAAGTTTATGCAAAATCCAGTAGATTTAACTACTTCTGCAGCACTTTTACAGCCTATGAGTGTTTGCTTTACCTCTTCTGTACCAGTGTTGGTACTTCCATTCATTTTACATTATTAATAGGGCGGTTTTAATGAAATATATACATAAAACATTTTTTTATCATCATATTTCAATAATAACAAAACAATGCTTGTGAAATGACAACATGACCCCCTGCATTTAGTTAATATTGTCATCAGGTGAACCCAGGGATGACTTTGTCATAAGCAGCCAACAGCAGCACTGAAGATTGAGTGAAGATTTGACCTCATAGTCAAAAATGCAGATTGCATGATGCCGACCTTTATTTTCTAAAGAAAAAGTGTCAACAGGTGACGTTGAGAAGACATTGTTAAAAAAAAAAAGCCTAATGTTCAGATCTTTATTTTATCCATGATAATGTCAACTACAGCTTAGTATGGACTTGGACATAATCTCAACTCTCTATCTTCACCTGTCTCTCTGCATCTGTCTCTCTCTCACACACACAAACACGATTATACTCCTATGCTCATGAAGATCTTGCCTAACCCCGACCCATACCTAATTCGTACCGTATCCCTAAAACCAACTCTTAACCCTCTAACACAGAAACATCCAAAATGCCCTGACTTTCTAAAAATGTCCTTTCTCTCAAGGTCTACGAATCAGATTGGTCCTCGCAGAGACAGAACTACAAGAACACACAAACACACATATAGATGCACACGATACCTAATACCTGAAACGACTCAGTCGGGCCGAGCTGGGAGGCACAATTATGAGTAGCTGCCATCTTGACCTTCTATCTGCCAACCGATCAAATTGAATGATGATTATCATATGAGCGATAAGCTGCTTAAAGCACTTTTATATAACTTTCTCTTTTTTAACTCTGACTGTTTGCCTTTTTCTTTTCCCTACACCAGTATCTGTCTCTCAGTGGTCCCCTCTCTCATCCCTCTTTTCATCTCTCTTGTCTACTCTCGATTGCTCTCTCCTTCGTAACTTCCTGGAAATGGGCTCCCAAAGTTTTACTTCATCTTGGATATTACCTGGAAATGTCACATCACAGTTGATCTTATCCATCACGGTCATGCAAGCGCTGCATTTTAACACTAAAACTCTCATTTGATTTGATGCACGGCACGTGCATTCTGATACATCGCTGAATTATTCTGAAAATGTATTATGCTTTTTGTCTTGTCTTCAGGGCCATAGTTACCACTGATGTGCTTTTAATTTTTTTTTCTGGGAATTTGGAAGCTTCAGCTCTAGCAACCTGGGGATGTTCCACAGTTACCATATTAAAGTATGCATGGTGTGTATTTGATTGAGTGATTTCAATACTTTTAGATTCAGACTTCTGGGTATCCGTTTCTCATTTTTAATAATGGTTGTGACCTACAATTGGTGAACTTTCAATTAGTGTATGCTAAAGTGAGAGCTAGCCTATAAAACCTTTGAGACACAGTTAGTGTAGTTGATTCACTGGCCTCTGGAGATTGTTTCAGTTCAGCTTGAATCATTGTTTTGACATTCACAACAGAAACTGCAGAGCAACGGTGAAACAGAAACACAGTGGAGAGATTACACTAAGTGAAACAGTGAAAGGAAAGTCCATAGAGCCACGTCCAAAAACATTCAAGTCATTAAAAGGCATAAAAACCCATAGAGAAAAGAATAAAATGGAGCCAGAGGTAAGAGTGAGAAAGTATGAATGAAATGGATAGAGAGCCTCTGATGAAGGGTGATGGGTGAAGTTTAGCACTCTGTGACTCCGACTGAGCCGAGCAGCTAAAAGGTGTAAATAACGTACATAATCTCCCTTTGTAATGTGACCAAAGCATGTGTATGAAGTCGTCTTGTCCATCTTTTATTCTTAGAAATGAGGGAAGGAAAACAGAGGGACATGTTGGCTGGTTATTCTTATCCATACGCCTGTCATTTATATGTTCACACTTAAACCCACCCCCACTAAGTCTGTGTCTTATTTGTCCTTTCTGCTCACACATTTTTGTACTTATGAGTGTCCGTGCGACTCTGTGTGTATGCGTGTGTGGGTCTGTGTGCTGTTTGTGTTTTGCGTGCCCATGTGCGTGTATGTCTGGCTTCGACGGCTAATTCCCTCTGCCAGAAAATGTCCTGCAGCAAGAATTTGGAGTTGAGAAAGTGTCCGCCGCTCTCTCGATATGTGACACGGTGCCAAAACGGGCATGCAGCCACTTTCGATTAGCATAGTCCAACACTGCCCATTCACAGCTACAGCACTGCCAGAAACTGGTCAAGAGTGCTGAGAGAAACCCCCATATTGCCAAAAACAAGTTTGAGATGCTGCAAACAAAAACCCATGATTGCCAAAAACTTGAGTCCAGAGTAATTCAAACAATAAAAACAATAATAACAAAATATAATCGGAAATGGTCCTGCTCATGCCAAATCTTGCAAAACTCCATAAGTGTTGTTTGTTTGTTTTCTGTTGGCCAACAATTAATGAGAATTAGTGCGAATTAATGACACAGTGTCTTGGATTAAGTTGAAGTTTGAAGAGTAACTGCCAATACATTTCTACAACCAACATAACTGTGGTTTTGCATGTTTTAGGAACTTAACTATAAGCTGTGTTGTAATCAGATCTAATCAAGAATTAAAACAATATGCAAACATGGACAAAATGAGAAGGATAATGTGAAATTGGTGTTTTTGTGTTAATTTTTTTTATTATTTGGGCCTGCCCCAAAACTCTTTGTGTTTATTAAGCACGTGTTTATTACTGTAATCTGACTTACATGTGTAACTTTACTTGCGTACTTAAGTTAAAACAAGTAACGGTTGACTTTTGGTTTTACGAAAAGCTGATAGTCCTGTGTTATAGTTGATACAAACAGACCAAAAAAGCCTTGAAGGGCTGTTGAGTGTCAGGGTTTAGACTACCTGTCCTCCTTCAAGGTTGGCTGCTTTTCTAAATTTTCTCTCTGCTTCTGTTCTTCTTCTGCTCTCTCCATGTCTTGCTGTATCAGCTAATATAAGATAGTAATTTTTCTTTCCCTTTACTTTGACTTATCTCTTTTCCATCTTCTAACTTTCTTCCTCCATCCCTCCCTCGCTCTCAGCTCTCTTTCTGTCAGTACTGTGGCGCCTCCCCTCCTTCTCTGCTTCCTTTCCCCTGTTCCTTTCCATTGCACTGCCAGTATTTAGGGGCCTGGTTAACAAGCCATTTAAGCCCCATCTTCTCTGCTCCCTAATCACACATGCAATATTCATACATGGCTGTCACTCATGCAGACACATTAAGGCTATCATTCCCTCTCTGCTCTCCCTCCCTCATCTCATCATCTTCGCCGCTCTCCTTCCTCTTCTCCTGCCCACTCTCATCTTTCTGTCTCTCGCTTCCATTTTCTCCTACTTCCTCTCTGCCCTCCCACCCTCTCACCCATTCAATCTCCTTGACTGTTCCCATCTGTGCACATAGAAAGAGCGAGACGTCTTCAGTCTTTTCATATGATCAACCGAGAGGGACTGCTATCTTTCCATAGAGATGCTATGTGCAGGATCTGCTTATTAATAATAATTTGCTGTAATTCAGCCATGATGATACATTCTAATAACAAATATGGCTCCCCAGAGGACCTGCTTGGTATTTTAATTTGGGTGAATATGGAAGTCTGTACGCTTGATTGCCTACAAAATCTATTGTTGATGTAACCGCCAACAGCATCTCGAGGGTGGAAATAGTGAAAGGCATTAAAAACAAATCACAGTTCTGCCAACTTTAGTGTATTGAAATAAATCCTCCTATGGGTTATTATTAGCGAGGTGTAGAGTGATATAATGGCCATTAATATGGTGCTGTAACAGCCTCCCCTCTCCTGGGAAGGTTTTCCACAAGATGTTTGAACCTGGCTGCAGACATCTGCTGCCATTCAGCCACAAGAGCATCAGTGAGGTCAGCCACTGATGTTGGGCCTGATCCACAGTTGGTGTTCCAATTCATCCCAAAGGCACTGGATCGGGTTGAGGTCAGGGCTCCGTGCAGGCCTGTCAAGTTCATCCACACCAAACTGAGAAAATAATTTCTTTATGGACCTGGCTTTGTACATGGGGGGGCATTGAAACAGGAAAGAGCCTTCACCAAACTGTTGTGCCAAAGTTAGACGCACATTTTTGTCTAAAATATCATCATATGCTGTAGTTTAGTAAGGGACCTAAAGAATAACCTCTTCCACCAAACACTCCAGCTGGCACTATGCATTGAGGCATCCGTCACGCCCGGATCCTCCATCAGGCTGCCAGATAGTGAAGTGTGATTCATCACTCAAGACAACATGTTTCCACTGCTCCGGAGTCCAAAGGTATACAAATGTGCTTTTACACCAACCCAGCCTACACTTGGCATTGTGCATGTTGACCTCAGCCTTGTGTGCTTGCTGCTCGGCCATAGAAACCCAGGTCAGAAGTCTCCCAACGAACAGCTCTTGTACTGACCTTGCTTGCTGAGACAGACTGTAACTTGGTAGAGATTGTTGCAATTAAGGACAAATCATTATTTGGGGAGATTATTTTTCTTTGCTGTTTTCTCCCCTCTGGCATTTTGTTTTCATTTAATGTAATGAGTTATTGAAGGTGGGGGGGGGACGAGTTTGTGTGTCATCGTTCAAAGTCGAACTTAAAAAAAGTCTACGGACTATGATGAAATTAATTGATTTGTCTGCCAAGTTTTGCCATTTTAAATGCTGGTGTCACTGGGCTTTTACCAGGATACCTGAATTTTATTAGTAACGATAATTAACCTGTGCTTTTTGGACTATGACAAGGCACAATATCTGCTGTGAAAAAGGTTTGCTGAGATTGAACTGCTGTATGCTAGATTTGATGCACCTGTTATCAATGGATGTCTCCACCTGAGTTTAGCTATGTCTGTCTGTCTGTCTGTTTTTTAAAATAGTGTATGGAGTTGGAGCTTTAAGCTGCGACTGTGGCAGCTGTGTTGCAGTTCATTTATCATGTGTAAATATGTATATTGGGCTGCTGTTTAGTGGATTCAAGCTCCCTTTAACTGGTTAAAACTTCTCATTAGTAGCAATATGCAGACAACTGTGCGAGCTAATAAGTCTCCCTCGCTCACTCCTCGTTTCTCCCTCCCTTTCTCGCTCCGCAGTTCTTTCGCCGTTAACGCCACATTGCTAAACAGCATGAGTGTGGATGGGTATCCAAATGCAATCACAGACAATTATACTCCTTGCTGTGCTTGTGTGCGTCTGTGTGTGTGCATTTGTGCGTGCATGTGTACATTTTAGCCCATTAGGAAGTGACGCACTGATTAGCCGTCAACTCTCATGCTGCCCAACTGCCAGTCACACAGACAACAAACAAAAAAGCAACACACACACACACACACTATTTGCTTTCCACCCATTATGCACTCAGGATACTTGTCACAGTCATGGTCACAACAGCAGGATAAACTGCAGATAATTCAGTTGAATAAAATAACTGTGGGGAAACATGTTTCAGCTGAACACCCTTCATCAGCTGAACACAATATTTTTTAGTTTAGTTTGGGTAACTTTCTGAGCTTTTCTTCAGCTTGCTTTGCCTTCCTTGTTTTTAGAGTAGATTCTTATTATTAGCATTTATTGTGCAAGTTCAGCGGCAGTCATTTGTTTCATCTGCACTGGGTCTCATTCTGCTCATGTAAAAACTGTGCAGTCTGGTCCATTCTCCAACATGCTGACCCACTTGTGTGACATGCTCGCCCACCAGCTGCCTGCCACACCCTTTTATTGTTATTTATATGTTATTATGGCCATTCTGCTACATTGGGATGCTGTGCAGCGTTATGGCGAGGAGCCAGTTCAAAGGGAGAGAGGAGCTGCTGTAGTTTGTGAGATGGTTTGAGTTCTCAAAATGGCAATAGCCAAGATTTGTGCTGCCACACAGCACAAAATGACCATACTGAAATACTGTCTCTCTGTGGGAGTTTGTTGTTGATCAGCACCAATGGGTCACCACCAAGTACTTGCTGAGACTGTTGGATTTTAAAATTCACGTCCCAGCCTGTACTCCCTGCCACTGACATTTCAACAGCAACTGCTCAACCATGCAGTGTTACCATGCTACACCACTATCTATCCACTGGAGGTATAAAATGACACCTTTTCAACCGCAATGAACAAATTACAAACTGTTTTGCTATCTTATTAGTGACGTTTTTCCCAGATTGTGTTATATCACACCTCCTCATTTCTGCTCTAATACAGGTGAGCTCGCCTCTTTTGGTTATATGTGAGATACACAATACACGTGGTACAATAGCTGTACCATCACTCAGTTAAGGTCATACATTTTATTAATTGTATAGAATTTATGTGATTATAGCATCTTAGAAATTCTTCTGAAAGATACTACCATCTGGGAGTGCTAAAGTCAGATATAGTTAAATTCCCAACAAGTCCTCCAACATAAACGACAGAATACATCGTTTGGCAATGACTTCCAGAATGACACATATAGGCGTACCAGACATTTGTGGTCATCAACATAAATAAACACGTGGTTAACATTGTAAAACGGTCGCAGTTTGGTTTTTGGGTGAAAGTGCTGTGTTTGACCATCCATCCATTCATCGCCACCTCCTCGCCACAAGGAAGTTGTATACCTCACCTGAATTCCGGCTTCTTTTCATAATTACTATGGCCATTATTCATGTTTATTGCCGCCTAGCAATAAACATGAATATGGGTCTTAATAAGCTGCTTGCACAGATGACTTATACGGCCGTATTTTTGGGCATGACAGTCTCCAAATTCCACACATAATTAACATAATTTTACATTTTGGAAAATACGCTTGTTTACTTCCTTGCTGGGAGTTAGACGATAAATATGAAGCCACAGCAGCCGGTTAGCTTAGCTTAGCACAAAGATCACATTCAATAACTGCTGAATAATTCCTGCAGTTGTGACTGATATACATCTTTTGTTTAGTTAAGAAAAACTGAAACGTTCTCCTGAAGGATTTAAAACAAATGGACCATAATAAGGTTCCCAAGAAGGTGCTGCTTTTATTTCCTCCTGGTGGACGTCTTGTTTAGCAATGAAGCTCTGTGTTGCTAAAGTGGTACACATGTAGTACATTGTGATGACATTATGCGAAGTCTTAGCAAGCTCATTGAGCAGCTGTTGAGAGTAATTAGTATTTAATCTTGGAGAGGAGAGTGCTGTGAATATTCACACTTTGATCAATGCAACCAGCCCATCATCTCCTGTCCTCTCATTTTAATTTTTTGCTCACTTCATTTATTCGTCTCCTCCTCCTCCTCCTCTCCTCTCCCACTTGTTTGCACTCCCAAAGGAGCAGGAGCAGTTTGCATCTTAATGGGAGAGAAATTCCCTTCCTTTCTCCTTCCCTCTGCCTGCATCTGTTGTTCTGTTTGTTTCTTTCTCGCTTTCTTTGATCTGTTTGTCTCTTAGGGATGATAACTGCTTTATTACATTATTGTTCAATCAGCATGATAATATCGTCACACACCAAAAGGCCAAAATGTGCTACACAGACTCAACTGGTGCCACGTGGAAACCTGCAGTCTCCAAAAAGACAGCTACTGTGCAGCTAGTAAAAAGAGCAAAACGTTGTTGTTCTGCCAAGCACACATTTGACAGGTTTTTCTTTTTGCAGAGAATGATCAGTGGTTTCTGGTGATCTTGGGGTTAGAAAACACTTTGCATGTACTACAGAGAAACCATGGCAGCAGTCACCTTGAGTGGAAAACAACAACAACAACAACAACATGTACATGTGTTTTCATGCTGGAAACAGACAGATACTATAGACAGGATCAGTAGATAAAATAGCTAGATAGCTAGACACTTTAGTTAATTGATAGTTTGGTGGTTTGAGGAACAAGGGATCCAACAGCTATTTGTGCCACAATGCTAATCAGTGGAAGCTTGGCCAGGAATTCAAATGCAATCACTGACAATTATAGTCTGCGCCATGTGTGTTACTCGGTGTATGAGTTGGTAGATGTGTGCTAGTGTGTGTTTGTGTGTGTTTGATTAGCCAGTGTTTTGCTGATTAGTCATCAATCCTCATGGTGCCAAACTGACTGTCAGTCAGACAACAAACGGAAAGCAAGAACCTCACATCGATGACTGTCTGTATGCCACACGTCCATGTGTGTTAAAATGTATATAGCAAAAGCCTGTTTTTATAACCGTATTCAATTTAGGTACATTTGTCTGCACGTGTGTATTTATGTGTGTATGCATGCTGGTTTATGTGTGAAAGTCATATGTATGTTTTGCCTTTTTTCATGTTTTGTCATTTTGACCTTGTAAAACACAACCAATTTCTGGTTTTGTTGAGTGCTATTAAAATAAACTTTATTATTTCCTATTTACACTGATACAGCATATGCATCCTTGTGCGTCTGTGCTGTGACATGGGTGGAAGTAACAAATTACATTTGCTGTAACAAAGTCAACAACAAAGTTTTTTTTTGCGTGTACTTTGAGTATTTTTAAAAATGCTCAAGCACCGTTTATTGAATGTTTGCTTGTTTACTTGTATGCACATTTGAGTGTTTTTGCTGTGCACACACACCTGTGCGCACATCTGTATTTTAGCATTTCAGGTGCTGTTATTCTGTTGCGGTAGCTGATTTTCGTGGTTTTCCTTTGTTGTTTCCATGTTGTTCAGCAGGCATAAAACAACAGAGTGAGGGGTGAAAAAGCAGAGGGTTGAGTGGGGAGAGTACGAGGTGGAAAGCCAAACAGAAACCAGTACATTATGCGAGGTGATGGTGGCTGTAAAATGAGAGCATCTGCATAACAATAAAAGAAAATAAAAAATAAATAATTAACATTTGTTGGCTTGTCCCCTGTAATTTTGTGTACCCTCCGTAATGATGATTACTATTTGTGCTGCTTCCACTCGTTTGTTACAGCCTGCCTGTGATTAATTAATGTGCAAATGTTGCATTGCAGTGCTTTTAGAAGTCATGGCAGAATTCATCTTGGATTTAAATTACTTTGTATTCCTTCATTATGCCAGCCACACTGTTTTTAGCTTAGTTATTTGTATTCAAAGACACAATGTGTTACAGGTGACGTATAAAAGTAGCTGTATTTGTTAACCCAACATGGCACAGTATTTCTGCTGCATTATCGTGTGACATATGCAAAATGGAAAAATTACTTTGGCGGCGGCTTGCAAACGTTCACGTCATCAGTCAGTGTGACATTGTGATTGCCATTGTTACTAATGAAAAGTGTAATTTGCACACTGAATGAATAAACATGCATTGTTTGAGCTTGTGGTTGCACTCATGACTGCATTTCGTCAAACTATTATTTCCCTGAGCAAGAATGAACTTTCACGCTCAACATCAAAAATAATATAAGAGTGAACTTTGGCATCCATCTTAGCGCCCTTTAAGACACATTTGTATTATTTCCCACCAAGACGAATATATCGGAGCTTTCAAAAAACAAACAAAGTCATAATTATCTTTTGGCTGTTGATGTAAACAGCATTCACAACCTGGAAAGAGATTCAGTAATTACACGACTGTCAATATGACATGAATGAAACATCAGTTTCTGTTTTCCCAAAAGGACGTTGATGACAAAGATACATTTCCCTTTCATCACTGTATGAATGCAGTCACATTAACATGACAGACTTTGTATTGCAATCTGCATCTGATCTACAGTCTAAAGTGGAGACATAAGATGTAAACAAAGGACATACATATTTTCAACTATTTGCGTTAAAGCCACAAAAATAGCCCCATGAAATACACCAAAGTAAAAGGAGGCAAACAGCTACGTAGATTTCGGCAAACAACTAATCAGATAAATAGAGAGACAAGTGTTGATGGAGGCTGGGAAACGTAGAAAAAAGCAGATGGAGAGGTAGCCAAGTCCCTTTTTTTAAAGTTTGTGTCACAGAATGTACTATAATCCAGTGTCTACTGACTTTCTGGTGATCAAAGCTTTGTATATGCAGCAACCCACCAAATGAAAGAAACAGGAAACACAGCACATAAAGCAGAAATATGGGATTTATGTCAGACGAGAGAGAAGAGAGAGAGGAAACAGAGAAAACTATCGGGAACAGAAATAATGTTATTCACTAGTGATGTTCATTAGTTGTAGTTGGACTTGTGTGTGTGGTGGAACGGGACAGAACTGACATAGCCTTATAATTACCCAAACTGCTTTTGGGAAGCAGTGACATGAAGTGACATGAAGTGACACGAACTGTGAGCAACGCACATGTGACGTACAGCAACGCTCTGCTTGCTGATTTCAAAGTATGATTTCCTGTTCCCTCACGATTTTTATTGGCCCCAGAGCTGTTAATAGGCTGCTTTACTAAGATTCCTAACCCGTTTTTGGCAGGGATCTTTACCACATTACGAAGAGAGGATTACAGGATGTATGGTAGAGGAAAATCCAAATGAGTATGCATTCATTCAGATTAATTCATCAACTGAAATGCTGCATTCCTCATCAGTCTTATGTAATTCAATGTGTTCAGATGTATCTAGGCCCCATACTGTGTAATGTCACACACATACAACACACCCCTTCGGGATACACTACAATTGTATCTCTATCTTTTATTTTATTTTTTTCATGTATTCTGTTTCTTTTTTTTCCTTTTGCACCTCTTTTCGGCCAGAAGGATCTCTCACTCACACACACAAAAGATATTCACACACACTTAAGCTCTCCCTCTTCGCTCTGATTGTAAATGAAGGCATTCGTGACGGTACATATCTCTTAGTTCTCAGAAGCAACATCAGATGCTGTCAGACTCAAAAGTAGGTTGCATTGTACGGAAAATTCCACCTTAATAACAAATATGATTTTTAGTCAATAAGGCAAGAACTGAAACAGTCAGCTACATTTGATCTTTTATTTCTGTTTACTTATCTTCAGCTTAATATTGATTTATCAGAAAAAGTGAAGGCCTAAGGAAAATAAAAAGAGCCTGTCAGTTTTCAATATCAGGTTATCCTGTCCTTTATGTTTTATGATACCTACTATAGTATGATACTTTATTGATACCTGCTTCAGCTAATTCCCACTCTCCACTGGGAGATCAGGCCACTGCAATAGCCACAAAGCACCATTTGCTGCTGTCTAGACCTGGATCTGCAGATTAAAGGGCAGCTTCGCTACACTAACCTGCTCCCCGTACATGCATTTTAACGTAACCTCCCTGTATCTATATGCTCGACCCAAAACTGTAAGCAACGCAAAGCTATAAAATGATCTTGTGGTCATTGAGTTCATTCTGTGTTTTTGAGTATTGTCAGGTGATGGCTCATTCAGGCCTGCACGCTGGAGCACTTGTGCTATGACATATAATAAAAAATATTATGGTGTCCTTTGGCAGAGAGTACATGAAATATTTAACCAATCTCAAACTGTACCAGCAAAAAAGATTTTAAAATGATTGTTTATGTTATCATCTTGCAAACAATTAAAGTTTGGAATGATAGTAAATGCATCAGTTGGTGCATAAGAAATATATTCAAAAAGCAAATTTGGATTCCTCCGATTTTGGCATTTACACAGTAGGAATTATGCTCCAGTCATATTGGGAGATGTTATCACTTGGTTTTGGAATGTCAAGACTTCTTTGTGTTTTGGAAAGGGGTAAGCATGGATATACATAATATTGTAGGTAAGTGTTTCCCTACTTTCATACTTGCTTGAATCTTACAGGTCTGACAGCAGCAACAAAAAGCTAAAAAAAACAAAAAAAAAAAACTGGATATCGATTCAAAAAAGAAAACACGAGGCGAAGGCAGAAATGGTTTGTGTGGTCTGAAAAGGTTTTATTTTGTTGTATACCCTTTATGAAACGTGCAGACATTATATATGTATGTGCAGGATTTATGCATCATAAGCAAGCTCTTATCTTGTAACCTAGAGAGGGAACGGGGGGGGATATTTTGTTCACTGCCTCGATGTATATTATGTGCTTTTATGTCTCATTATGCTTGTTAATAAATATTATTTAAATTGTCTGAAAATGTAGTTATCAGTGGAGAGTTTTACACACACATTTTTCTCTTCCCTGTAAAAACAAAATATGTCATTATATACATAATTAAATGTATGCATTAAAATATGCATTTTCCTTTTTACAATCCATCTGACCTATTGCATAATATCATGTTGGAAAATGTTTGCTCCAGTAATTTTTCAGTTCGTATGAGCTCAGCTTGATCAAACACATCAAAGTGCCTCCACCAATCAAAAGCAGACTTACAGATATATACTACTAACATCAATGTACACATGCTGACCTCAAGGTCAAATTCATGCTCTCACACACACTACTTGCCCAATACTTGTAAGGTCTTCCAACCCTTTTCGACCTCCTGTCATCTGCATATAAACACACACACCCTCAGGTAGCACTGTGAGCCACCAGTGCATGAAACAATCACGCCTCAGGCAGATGAAACCCTCCACTAACAATAATTGGAGGGTGTTATAAAAGCTGAGCCCTTTTCTCGCCTTTCTGCCTCCGTTTCCTCTAGGCGAATCTACTCAGTCCTCTCCTCCTCCTGTCCTCCTCTCCCTAACTTGTCTGTCTTTAATCCTATGTCTCTTCCCTCATCACTTCACATGGCCTCTCTTCCTCTCTCCCTCCCCCTCTCCCTGATGGCTCTCCTGTTGCATTTTGGATCCATCTGTTGGGAAGAAGCGTAATAGCGGCAAGGCTAAACAACAACGCGAGGAATCAGGCAGAAACACACTGCAGGGTTTAAACAGGATCCAGGTGTAATGCCCGACTACCTCGCCTTCGGGTTTTACTTAACACCTATCATAACAAACAAATAAGCAAATGAACTGAGGGGTTTGTCTGGCCTTTTTTCTCTCTTATCAACATCCCGAGGGCCACCGAAAGGTATTAAAATGTAACATTATGTGCGCAATCTATTGAGTGAGTGGCTGTTGTTTACTGATTTTCTGCCCTACTTCTTCTTGATAAGATGCGTGGAAGTTTTTCAAAGAAGGCCACATGAAGTTGTTTTCAACCTTGAGTCAGCTATTTGATGCATTGTTCCTAATCAGGTGACAGCTCCTCCGTTGTCCGGTAATACGGCAAGATTAAATCACTCAGTTAAATCACTCAAAATCTCTCCAGGATTTGAAAAGAGCCCCTTCTGCTCGCCAGACACCTTCTGTAGCTTCATCTACTCTAAAAATCTTACACCATGTGAGAATTAACCATCTGGCTCCAGGTCAGGTCAACTCCGCGGTTTGTCTCCGAACAAGACAAATGAGTAATCTTTTTGTAAGGTATCAAGATTTATCAAGCTTCAAATGGAAATGTTCACACATTCTAACAAAACAACTCATCCATTGATAAAGCTGCATTTTATACAGCGAGACTCAAGTCATAAATTTAATTTAATTTACAGAGATAAGCCCAAATGTACAGGATTAACACAGTCTACTGAGTCGAAACTGGCTTTTCACTACAGGTGAGGTGGCTTCCTTTACAGATCACGGCTTCACATTGCAAAGTGTTTCTAATAGTTTGTCCACTCGAACCCACATAATGGGATGGACAAAAATCATGAAGTTTAATAGGAAAGTAAAGAGAAAAAATCAGTAAGGCATCATTCAGTTTGGTATTTACATTGCTAAATCATTACTGTCTGCAGCAATGAGAAGTTAAATTGAATTTCTTTTGTTAAAAATGTCTCTTTTATAACAACTCTGTTTTGCTTACTTTGATCGTTTGACATGCGGTGTTCCCATGGCAACAGAGGGGCATTGATTTTTTGCCAGTTTCCATGATGCATTTTATTTAAGCGGTGGGGAAAACACAATATACAAAAGGATGAGAAAGAATAAAGAAAAGTTAAGTGGGGAGAGAAAGGAATGAATAGTGCAGAGAAAATAGAGGTAGCAGAGAAACATCTATTATGGTTACCTTTTCTGCACACACTGACAACAGATATTTTCCCCTTCATTTCAGCCTTGATGGAGAAAAAAGACAGCTTGTGTTATGTGACTCACAAAAAGCCCCCAGTACAATTAAACACAATGTCTGAGTGTGTGTGTGTGTGTGTGTGTGTGTTCGTGCCGAGCAGGTACAGCTGGTGATTTCAGTGGGGAAATCAAAACGGTGCTGAGCAGGACCTGATCTGAGACCAGTGACCCGCAGACATCAACCCACATTCTCTCTCACACACACACACACTTGATTCTAACAGCTTTCAAAGACACATTGGACTCTTACCAGCTTATTACTATTGGGCTGCTACTTCAAAACCTTCCCACAACAATAGTGCCTGATGGAAAGATGGTTACAAAAGCTGTTTGGGAGTGACGCATGTCTGGACTACAATGATCTGCATAATATATAGCCTGATCCTTGTGGGTGTGTATGTGTGCAGCTTGAGTTACTCTGATTATTTGGTGTTACTTGATCTTGTGTGTGTGTATGTCTGTATCAGACTGTAGCTACTTAATACATGTGTGTGTGTGTGTGGCTACATATTTTCTGTATGTGGGTAAAAATTACTTCAGGATTGCTTCCTGGTGTTAATTTCCTCAGTGTAGTTTGTGTGTGTGTGTGCATGTTTATGCGTGTGTGTACCCACTGAACATACACAGATCAGCTAAACAAGCATTCTCAAGTTTATTCTGAACAACTTCTAAATACATTGGTCCCTCAAGGTCTCACATGCACGCACACATGTCACTTAAGAGGACCCCTCGTTGACATGATGCAATCCCAAGCTGCAAACACGAAACAAAAGGTGTGTTCAGGCTGAATGCCAAACTAGTTTTTACAGGCAGCATGATTGCGTACAAAGTTAAAGATGAGAGTGGGCATAAACAACGCATTTACTTTTTTGTTCCGAGCGGTGGAAATTGAGGCATGACCGCGTGGAAATGTTGCAACTTGAGTGCAAAATGAATGACAGTTCATGAGCGTTTAGAGATGTAGGGTTCGGAAGGATATTAATACAAAGAGCTTCCTGGTAAATTCTGACATAAGAGGCACTTTGCACACACACAGCTGTTTGTTATTTTTTAATATTATTTGGAGTTTCTTTAATATCTCTTCTTATTGCCTTAAGCACTTTAAATTGCCTTGTTGTTGAAAGGTGCTATTTAAATAAACCTTGCCTTACTGCTAATGTCTGTGAAGTTGATACACTGGCTGTTTGGGGCGAATAAACAGGGACTGTAACAGCAATCCAGCAGTTAAATTTCTTGCTTTATACTGACATTGACAGGTTATGCTGTAACAATTGAGCCTACGCATAGGGTAGTAACACGCACTGATGGGTCAGCTTGTGCTGCTTTTGTTTTCTCCTACAGAGTTCCGGTACTGGTGGAGAATATAAGAAAGACAACATCAAGCAAACTGTAGAAAGGCTCAGTTATGGTCTCCTTTTATAGTTAAAAAACCCATTTCCTTTGCACCATGTTCACCAAGAAAAAATGTAAACACAATTACTTTGGTGTACATAATTAAACTAGGTTGTGGAGACACCCCTATATTTCCACCATAACCATCACAGTTATATGCCAAACACCAATACGCCTAGCACCAAATGTTAAGTCTAACCTTGAGCCAAAAAATGTCCTCACTTGCAAGGTGTTAAACTCAAATTGGTCCTCACAAAGACAGAAATGCAAGATGGACACACACGCACGCACGCACGCACGCACACAGACACACACAGACACACACACAGACACACACACACACACACACACACACACAAGGCTGAAAAGAATGTGTATGTGCACTATGAATGAAAATCGATAGAGCAAGTTTAGTGTAATTGAATGATTATGTACGTGTGTGAGTGCGTGTGTGTGTGGACTTGTATAGTGAATAGATAGACATAATTGAATGTTAGAGAGACTGTGTGTGTGTGTGTGTGTGAGCCTTTATAGTGAAGAGATAGAGGTAATCTGTATAAGTGCTGCTACACTCCGAAACCTTTTAAAGCCTTGTCTGTGTAAGATTTACCTTTAGAGAGTGTGTGTGTGTGTGTGTGTGTGTGTGAGAGAGTCTGCCTTCAACACCACTGAGATGCCATGTTAAACAGGCTTTACATCAACAACTAAATCAGAGACAAAAAAACACACAAATTGCAGTAAAAGGGCAGTTTTTACACTTTAAAAGTAAAAAATCCAAATAATAAAATGTCACCTTTGTGTAGGGAAGACTCACATGTAACATTTTCTACATGTTTATTTCACTTTACCCACCAGATGGTCGTGTAGGCACCTAAGGAAACTGGAAAAATAATTGTGTACTATCAGTATAAAAATATGTTAATAAATACCAAATCATGTGGATGTATTCATGTAAAAACAGGAAAACCTCATGTGACTTAAGAATGTTCATACAGTATTCGTAGATCATTGCCTAAACTACAGTTCCCATGAAATATTTTGAAGTATTTCATGGGAACTGTGGATTTTGGTATGCTAATTATTTCTAAACTTAATTCAAATCCAAATTCTAACAGCAAGTGCTGTAGTAGATAATCATTTATTTTAGAATATATACTGTAAAAAATAAATAGTTAAAAATAACATTAACATGCCGCTTCTGTCCGACCGCCACAGTCTGGATGTGAAAGTGCTGTGCTGAGTATCTAACTAGCTACTTAAACCCAGCAGGAATTACTTGCATAACTCCACAACGTTTTTACATTGCAATCATAAGAAATGCATAATTTAATAAAAATGAAGACCCCACAATACTGTAAAAATGAAATTTTGGCAAGGAAGCATAGTGGCTCACCAACAGCCCTGTGTTCTGTCTTTAGCGGTTCATGGTCAGTCCTTCGTTGACAAGCCACTCAGAATGAGATTGAATGAGGATTTAATAATATTTATAATAATGGAGATTTAGGAAAGTAGAATTGATTTCATGGAGCAGATGCCTGTAGCTTGAAAGTCTTGAGTTTGTTGTATAGCTGAAATCAAAATGGACCTGTATCGGACCTAACATCCAACATCGTTTGCATTGTTGGGTCTTGTGAGCTCATTTATGAGATCAACCCAGAAGACAGCATCAGTTTATTTTCCACAATGTTTGAAACATGGCTGTGCAGCACAAATAAACAATTTTTCGGCCCTGCACAAAGGCCATTATGTTACATCAAATCTGGTTAATCTTTCATTTAACATGTTAATGGTGTTTACGCCAAAGCGTCTCAGTGGATTATGTTCCCAGAGTAATTGATGATTCTTGTGTCCAATATTATATCTTATCTAGCTTGTCATGACACATGTGGCTGCAAGGGGAATATTTCACGGGGACAGTAAACTCTACGTGGAAGTACACATTTGAACCCTGCTGAAAAGGACTCCAAACTAAACTCAGTACAAATGGCTCCAGACATCACAAACGCATCATCAAGGGCATTATTTATCACACCAGTATAAAACGATCAATAGCATAAAAAGATCAATGCTTGATGTAGACACACCCTTCATTTTTTGTAGAGTCGTAATTACTTGGTACTTCTGTGCATCCGTATAGTGGAAAGTTTCCCGTCGTTAACTCCTCTCTGGTGTCTGCACAGAAAAGTCAAGTTAAACTAACTTTTAATGCGTTTTAACGTCAGAAAGAACATTATTTGAACCCTTTTCTCTTAACCACGTTTGTTTTCAGATCAACGGAAATCAAATATCTGTTGTTGTCAGTTGGACTAAATGTTGCTGCAGTTATTTTCTGTCTCTCCAGTCTTTTGGCTGCATGTTTGTGTGCAGCTTCCAACCTGTTCACCAAGCGCTATCTGTGTGTGTGTGTGTGTGTGTGTGTGTGTGTATGATACAGGTCACAGAGTGTCAACAATGGAGAGAGATGAGTTCCACATGAACGGTTCACCACCTCTGCTGCCTCTTTCTCTCTTTTCTCACACCATCCTTCCCTCTTTCTGTTCTCTCTCTCTCTCCCCAGCTCTTTCCACCTCTCACTCAGCGTTGTGGTTTTTCTCCACCTCGCCCTCTCTGTCTGTGTTTCTCTCCTTCCCGCTCTCCTATTTTCTCCGCCCACTTAACCATTCTCTCTTTTCATCCCCCCTTTTCTGTCTCTCACTCTCTCTCCATGCCTAACACCTCGCTCTCTATCTTTCTGTCCATGTGACCTTGCTAGTTTTCACTTTGCCCATTGTTTTCTGAATTTGTCTTCTCTCTTTCTGGCCACCTCTCCCTTTAATTCATTCTCTCCATCTCCTGTTTTCCAAAGCATTTCCTCGTGTACTGCACTTATAAACAAAACTCTTGACAAGACAGCTCGACCTGCAAACAAGCTAAATGATAAATCTTTATATTGTGAATTTTAATCCACAAAGGTGTATATTTGCTTATTTCCCCCTGTGCGTGACGTCTTCACAATATAAAATCAGTATAAACTCTATAATCTATCTGTGCGGGACTAAGCAGGCAAGATCAGGGAACGAAACCCATATGTGCATTAACCTGTGACTGCGGCTAACTGTATTTCTGTCTACATGTTGTCTTGTCTCTTTTGTTGATGTTGTTTTTGTGCCGCATTTTATGGCTGTAGCCCAATTTACCCCTCGGGGACAATAAAGACTTTTTGACCCTTTGACTTTTGACCAGTGAGCTGCATAACGCAGGAAGGAAGAAAAGGGTTTTGTCGTATGAGCTGGGTGAGAAAAGTTTAGTTAAACAAAGGGAATCCAGTATCTAGTTCTCATAATACATAGATGTTTTTCTTTACAGTGTGAACGTGACATGAATCCTGAGGAAGTTGCTGTTGGGTGAATGTTAAGATTATGGCAGAAAATGCGACAGCGGCAACAAGCTCTACTTGTTTTTCTCAAAGCCCCCAGGAAGTGTTCCGGGCTTGGCCAAACTGTGTAATTGCAACTTCCAGGTCCATCACGTGATGCAAGCTGACCCCAAAGTACTTTTTCCCATAGATTTACATTGCGGAAGCGTTTTGGTTGAAGAGATGTAGATATTAAGTCTATTTTCTGTTCCGCTCTCCGGAGCTGAAGGTGGTGGTAATGGCAGAAGGTAATGCACCTGGATGCCAACTGCCGTACAACTAGAAGAACAAGAAGACGTTAATCAGCGGGTGCATCAACTTCCCGGTACGATCACTTAAATATCAATTATTGAAATCATTATGTCCTAAAAGTTGTAAAATTCACTAATATCCAAATCCACAGTTATAGAGTCACTGCCATTCATGCGAGTTAGCCTGAGACCAAGTGCATTGCACTTGGTTGCAGCCATGCTAACTCTCCAGAGTTGAAAATCCTTCCTCACAAACCCCTGTGCAGTGTTTTGGCATCAGAGAATCCTTCAAACTTATGGATGTGTCACTCAAACTGGACTTCCTGGTTCAGATTTGATTGTCTGAGGTAACCAACGCAGCCCCTTGCATTTTTTAATGCTCAACACCCACTAACTCTGTCTTTTTCATTTATGCCTCATCCTTCATCCCCCCCCTCGTCCCCCACCTCTCCCACCACCTCCACCTCTCCTCCACAGTGTTTGTATGTTTGTTCGTTTTGCTCTACCGCTCCCTCTCTATCCGCTAATCTCTAGTTTAAATAAGAGGCATGGGCATGCACAGTGCACATACACAGTCACACGCACATAATACACACATGCATGCACACCATTTCACACTTAGATACACACACGGGGAGACAGGCAAGCAAGCGTGACGTACAAACACACACAGCGGCGCAGAAGTGAGTAAGTCCCAAATACAAATAAGTGTTGACATGCAAGTAAGTGCACACATTAAATAAACACACACACACACATAATGAAAATTTGCAAACAGCTGCCTGTACCTCTAAGGTAAGTCCTGCCAGTTCTGCATTTTGACCACTTGAGGGTAGTAGAGGGCTTTGTCTCAGCAACATATTTCTCTGCACACACACTTCTGTGAACACACCGACACTGGAGTGATACCGGCAGGCGACAATATTGTACAGTGAAGTCCTGGAGCAGTGGCACTCACACTGTGACCAATCGCAAGCCTTTTATGCGCTCAGGCTACTGTAAATGTATATGAAAAGCCCAGGCATTGTTTGGGTGTGAAATTTAGTCTCTGAGTCAAAACATGATGTGAAGTGAAGGGATGTGGGTTTTATATTTAGTTCAGGAGTCCCTTTTTCAACTGCGGGCACGGGGAGGCTGGCTTTACAGAGGCCTTCCATAACCAAAACAGGTCAATGTTTTAAAGATTATTTCATGGTACAGGGTTTTACTTTTCAATAGCGTACAGCAGAGGGTGATGGGAATGAGAATGGTGGGAAACATGTAGGAGGTACACTGAAAGTGTACTTTATGCACCCACACACACACACACAGCCTTTTAAATCTTGATCAAGACAGAAAGCTCCATTCCTTCCCTGCTGCTTGATCCTACAGCAAACACAGCAGAAACCGGAGTGCTTGATTTGCTTTAATCTCACCAGTAATGTGTCTGTGTCGGCGGCTTTTCCAGTCTGTTGAGGTAAATCAAGTGCCCCTGAACTACTTCAAATATTTGAAGTTGAAGTGACATTGTTAACACAGACAAACAGATTTGGGCTTTTAAGAGGAGGAGGCGAAGGGAACACCCATTCCAGATATTAATCTGTCTCTGTTAAACGTCTGGAGCTCAGCCTTCCAGTTTCCAAATTGCTCTTTTGTTGGATAAAAAATGATATAGTAGTCCAGGAAGCATGAAATCAACAAGTGGAAATTTCCTTCGCGATGACATGTTTCAAGCATAAATTTGACTCTTCCTTTCAATCCAGCAATTGCTGCTCTTTTCTTCGTTTCTGTCCTAGGATGGACCACAATTTGCAATTCCAGAAAAGCCAGACATTAGTGCATCTGGTGTTATTATTCATCACGGCTGTAATCTTTTAGCATCCAATCAGAAAGCAAATCACAACCGTTTTAATAATTGCCTTGCTTGGACAATAAAACAAACACGTCGACGCTGCATACAGAATCAATGTAAATTCCACTGGCCAGTAGGGACCTGCTACACAGCAAAAATGAGAAAATATAATGAAGTTACAGTAATAGACACCTACAGAATGTGAGTCTGCCGAGATTTGGTGTTTTTTTTTAATGCCCAGGTGTGCATAAAAGCAAGTGGTCATTCAAAACAACCAAAACGGTCCTGTGTTAAGCTGAAATGTATTATGTTCCAGCATTATGCAGGTATGAGCTACCTGATTAATCATTTGGTCTATAAAATAGCAGAAACTTGTGAAAATCATAATTTCCCAGGTTTTCACAGCTTCCCACTGTTTGTTTTCGCAGACCAACCACCCAAAATGCAATAATATTAAGTTTAATATAATTTAAAACAAGCAGCACATTGTTACATTCGAGAAGCTGGAACCAGTATAAAAAAATAAAACTCTGATAAACATAAAGTCTGTGCGCTACCTGCCCAGCACCAAACAGCAGACAGACAAAGTTAGCTGGAAACGCAGTGGAGCAGCTAAAGAGACAGATGATTCCACCAGGAGTTGGTGGAAAAGAAAACAAAAGATTGAATCTTGGAAACGTGACACAAAATGGATGCTAATGTCGTTATACGTCGGCTGGACGGACACTGTAAATAGGCAACCGTTTGCCAACACGTTGGCCATAACTTTACAACATGATGATATGCCAGTGTTGGCAACTGACGCTAAAAAGTTCCCTTGACTCTTCAGCGTTGCAGCTTCTGTAGAAACATGCAGCTTTAACTTCCTCTATAATGTCAGATTTGCTGACATTGTTGACACTTTTAACACCTCTTTGAAGTCCCAGCTGTTCAGACAGGCTGTTAATCCTCAAAAGGCTCAAAATAGTGACTCCTTATAAGAAGTGTTGGATTAACTATTTATTGGGTTGTGAGATGATGGTAAAACTAAAAAATGTTTTAAAACATTCTTTACCTTTAAAAAAAAAAACCATATTAAACATATTGGTAACATGAACATGCGACTGTCTTTCTTTTTCTTTTGCACTTCCGTCACTATCTGCATTTCCTCTCTCTCCGTGGGGTGTGTGTGTGTGTGTGTATATGTGTGTGTGTGTGTGTCTATACGCATGCTAAGGTGCCTTGTGCTGAAGTGCTAATGGACATAGGTGTGATTAACACCATGCCACATGGTCTGATAGTGCTAGCCACACTGCTAACCACTCTGCTCTGTGCCCCTGCGTGTGTGTGCGAGTTTGACAGTGTGTGTTACCCAAGCTGTCACCCGGCCTCCAGACATCTCGCAGGAAAATTGAATCTGCTGAAAAAGTCCTTGACCTGGAATGCTTCATTCATCCTTTAACCTTGCAAAGTTAAAGATCCAGGACGTGTCAACAAATCAATATTACTGTACTATTCTTTTTTTAATGCATTGCTTTAGTGTCTCTATAATGAATTTCAATCAAGGTGCAAAGTTCATTCTTGACCTTGGCAACAACAGTTGACAAACACAGTCTCACCTCAAGGTCCATTTATTACTGTAGCTGTTCATATCACACGCTCTTCATCAGTTTGTTGTTTGTCATGGAATCGTGGATGTTAAAATTTCCATTTTCTTTCTGTGTAGTTTAAGAAAAAAATAGGAAATTGAAAGTGGAAGATTGAACCATGACAACAAAGTCCATCCACTGAAAAATTGTTATTATTATTGTTATTTCAATTTCAGTATTCCATGTTTGACTTTTGTGCATATTTATAGATTAATAACTTGACTATCTTTGACAGACCCCCCATCCCACAAATTATAGTACAACAGTAAATAATGCCACTGTATAACGTACTGCACGGTAGTTATGTACATACTAACATAAAGACAGATATTACAAAGCAGTGATCAAGACGGACAAGACAAACGAAGGCTGCACAAGACTCCAGATCTTGAACTCAAAATGATATCACCAATACATGTTGTGTTATATCTTTTCCATGTACACCTAAATTAAACCACAGACTATGTTACTTGAGACTAACTAAATGGATTACGCTGATGATTGCACTTCACCGGAATACATTTTAAAAAGTTACCTCCTCAACCCAGATCACATCAATCTGAAACGCCCAAGGCTCCAAACTCATTAAGCCCTGGGAAAGTTCTCCCATCGAAGCAGAAAGACATGCGGAGAAGACATAAAACAGTCGGGTAAACACAACTTTGAATCTCTCTCGCTGCATAACTAACTGTCAGTTGCTCTCCATCATCATAACTGCTTAGTAATTCACCCAATTTTTTCCCCTCACTCCCTGTAGCAATGTGCAACTCGCGAGTGATTAGTTCATTTGCAACTAATCTCTTTCGCGAATGGGGTCATTAGGAGTATTGTGAGTGATGTCATGTTACCCGGGCGCCACTAGATGCCGGGTGATGGTGAATTGCTGCTTGAATTTGGACATTAAGTTACTTTCGATGACTGAAGACTGATGTAGAGGCACTGATTCCTTTGTCTCTTATTTACTGGTCTTACAAGTTGAAGCCCTGATTCAATCATGTGTAAAGTCACTGGATAAAGTGAATAAATAGTTAATAAGTTACATTCTCACAACTCCTTAAACATTTATTTTTTGTTAGATTCTTTAAAAAAGTCCATAAAATTTAAATCATCTTTCCATCACTACAATTAATTCTTTACTTAGAGTGACTTTTAACTGTGATGGGTCAGAAAAAAAAGATATTTTCTGTCCATCCACCAATCATAGAGCTAATGTTCTGCGTCCTGGCAACTGGGATCCAATCAGAACACACAATCAGTCAGTCACTGAGCTGCAACACTGTGGTGACAGGTAGGAACGAGATGCACACCCATTAACCACATTAACATACACTCCAAGTATAATCTGAACTTCAGCTGCTATGAGAGAGACCACAGTTGATAAACAGTGTATCATTAAACTACAACTACTTTAATTTCTCATCCCAAATTCAATTACACATTGCATCCCAAATATGTGATATATTGACATCAACACGAGTTTGTTTTTTGTTGAATCTACGTTGGAGATTTCTTGCCAAGTCCAGTGGTGGTTTGGTGCCAAACAGTATTATTGATATAATTTAGAAAGGTGTCCATATTTCACATCCTGGCGAAGAAGCCGACATCCCAGTAATGAGATATGGAATGAAGTTACGTGATTTATTTTCGAGTTGTGTGAAGCATTCCGTTTCAAGATGAGTTCTGAGCTAACCTCGAATAAGATAATTAGTGAAGTTGTTTGGAGGTGAGGGGGGTTGATCCTTACCTTAAGTTTAGTCTCTACTGCCACAGAAGGAAATATCTTTAACATTTATGTGTTTTGATCAAAGTAATTTGCTTTCTTGCAGCAAATTACATGGCCAGAACAATTGAAGTGAACACTTTTCAGCTTAGTTCTAAGTAAACGCTGCTCTTCCTTGCTTCATTGTAGTGGCCTGACTGTCAGGGGGTGCAGAAGCTGATCAGTGGAAACTCTCCCTGCTGCTGCTCACAGGTCTCTCTTAAAATGAGATTTATTTTTTTTATCTCAGTGAGCCTACCTGATGCACCAACTTGCTGGGTGAAAAGCTCAACCTGCTGGTTTGTCTTCGCGTAAGAGTTGGTGTCCGATATGAGGCAGGACTGGTTCCCATAGTTGTGCAGAATTGTACTTGGAATAAATGTCACAAGGCTGTGAGGAAGTTGGGTCCCCAACTTTGTTCCTGTGTGCCACAACCACATCTGAAGCACGTCGCAGCTATTTAAAACATGAATGATTTATGCGACAGGACACCGATTTTTATATATGTCAACAGTGTACTTCACCTGCACCCTGGGATCGGGATAAAACAAAGTTTCAAGCAAAGTTTTCACGTTTTCAGAAAAACCCGTGGGCCTGATAAAACAAAGCACATTATTTGTTGCTCAGCGCACACAGACTGGCCATTCGAACCTTTTGAGATGATCTCAACATGTCCTCTGAAGTAAATGATGTAATTATTTGGTGAGTGCTTTCCAGGGCAACCCATATGAGCATTTTCTGATCCGGTGCACCAGTTGTCTGAAGGGCATAAGGGGGATTTCCTAAGAGAGTTTGCGCTAGTTCTGCTTTTGCCTCTGGGACACAAAAGTCATGATTTGCATGGTCACAAAAGGTTGATGTTTTTCTCAGTCTTGATAATCTAGTTCGTGGCCACTCAAATCACCTTTGCCACTAACTTTAGCTCTGATTTTTTTAAGTGTGCTCTTCTAGTCGTGTGTTTCTGGTTTACTTTTCTTCTCCATCTAGCATGAGTGCCATTAAAGTTACAAATCTCAGTGAACACCACAAATTAAATTTGTTTGGAGTGTACAGCCAGCCTTACTGTTTTATGAGGCAATTTCTCTCTGTGTCCCTTTCCCTCTCTCACATATCGTTCTTCTCTTGCTCACAATGAGCTGAAGTGACTGTAGCATTGTTTTAATTCTTCAGTTGGACAGTGAGGTTTATGAAGACTCATGACCAGAAGCTGGCAGTTTGTTGTTGCCTCATACATTTTGATGGAAAATCCATTCTGCTATACAAATGGGTCAACAGTAAATAGAAGTAACCACAGTACTGGATTTTTAACTGGTGGCTTGAATAAAGTACAGGCCACCACACTGTAATAGGGACAGACAAGGAACTCTCAATAAAGCAGCATTCTTATATGCTACTTTTTCATCTTAAATAGTTCTAGTAAGAGTTGTTTATTTAATATGAGTAAAATCTCTAAGATTATAGATGTAAAGTCAGTTAAGAGTCAATGACACTTGTGTTAAGACCTGCACACCAGCAAAATGACAAAATATTGTAGTTATATTTATGTAGCTTATTGACCTGCTAGCAGACAAGCTAATGAACTTGCTAACAGCAGTTAGCTGTGAGTTAGCAAGCACACTAGTCAAGCCGTTTCCCAGTTTTCAATAACACTTTATTGAATGAAATGGTGTACAATACAGAGAAAATGGAAAATATATCAAAGTGGTGACTGGCTAGAGCTAGCATGTTACCGGGTGGATAGCCTGTTAGCCGCTAGCTCGCCAGCTATAGACATTCCCCAACTAGTCCAATTCACGACATCACCAAGCTTCAAAAATCAAATATTTCACAAATAGATGCACAGATACATTAGCTGTGTCACTTTTTGGGAATTCAAGATACATGTAGCATACTGTCAAATGATGGTTTTTAGAAAGAGAGAGAGAGAGAAAAGAGAAGATGAGCTAAGATGCTATCAAATTGAATGAGGCTTCCAGTCTGACATCGCCCTGCAATCTGACAGTCACACAGCAATCGTTGCCTCAAGAAAGGAAGACCAAAGTGTGTTTGTTGTGTATGTTTGTCTGTACATTCATGTGTGTAAGCAAGGGTGTGATTTTGTGTCCATATCCCAGCTGGAAGGCTTGTTCCCATTCACATAACAGCAAATGCATGTCCAAATGCTGAAGCACTGATTTAACTTCTGCTGCCTCTCCTCCTTCTGTCCCCTTTCCTTACACAGAAATAATGCAGCATCCTGTTTCTCTCTCTCTCTGTTGCATTGTATCCCTTCCATTTGGTAGTTAAAGTGAAGACAGATAGAAAAGGCTGAGGTGGAGAGCGGCATAAAAGCTTCAGGCTGGATTCAAATGCAGGATATCATGGGTACAACGTTTATGCTCCAGACCAGTGAGCCACCACAATGCAACAACAATTCATTCAAATTCAAAGTATCCTTATCCTAAGCGCTCACTAAACCCTCTTAGCTGCACAAACCTGTGGTAAATTACTCAGTGATGAAGGACACATGTTCACGAGTAGGTGTGTGTTAGTGAGATTTGATCATTAGGACAGTGAGTGCCCACTAAACTGCTACAGTTAAGTCCTGCTGTCAGAAATCAACAGATGAAAACACAACAAATTTAGTAATGTCACTAGATTTATTTGATCAAATCATAAAGTCTATATTATATTAACAGAAACAAGTCTTAGATAGGAGTATAGAGATTGGTGTGTGTTTGTGTATGTATGTGTGTCTGCTGGTTGCACACACCCATCAGGCAGATAGAACAGATTGAAATGCTATTGAAGATGCCATAACCAAGATGGGTGCCCCAGGACTGCCCACAGTACCTATCTATCTATGAATCTATGAAAAGGAACACCACATTGTTCCTCAATTAATGCTACAATTAACTTTGTTGTTCACGGGCAAGTTTACAGATTGCTTGGCCTTTCATCACAGCCCGTACTTCCAGTGCTCACTGGCAGGGAAAAAAAACATGGTAGTACTAATATTAGGGCACCGTGTTTGCTCATCATTTTAAATTTCACAGGCATTTTCTGAACTTCCAAGGGCGGTCTTGCCCCGAGAACTCATTAATTTCTATCCTGGTGTGTTCGTGTTTGTGTGCCTTGCATTTAGCCGTTTGACTACAGTTTAAAAGACGGTCCCATTGGAAATTTAGCTGATGAAACAGCAGAGGCAGAGATAACAAGCTCTATCAAGCTTTGTCTAGGCCTTGAGAGCTTCAGGAGGATGTGAACTTCAGATCAGAAACAGCAGATCTGTAAAGTACAAGACAAAGAAGACAAATAGTGGCTGTTCTTGCCCATTTGAACCACAGGGGCCAGACAAGGGCCAGCTGTCTGTGCAATGGCGTGGATTTGGAAATGGAAGGAGAAATACTTATGCCACCACTATCATTGCTCGTCACAGTGTTTCTCAAATTCAGACAACGTTTTCCTGTTACTTCTAGTCAAATGCACGACGATGCTATATCAGTCAGCCAACTCGTGTGGAATATATACGCCGTTGATGTTTGGAGTCTGTCTCTGACCTCAATCACTCCCCGCAAGGAAGCACCAAACTCAGCACAGAATGGAGTGGGGAGTGACAATACGAACTCCGCCCTCTAGCCAGAAAGCCAAGTCAGTCAGAAAGCTTTTATATAAATCCCTGATTTTGAATGGTGTTCTAGTCTACAGTGGCCAATTGATTGGTTGACTTTAACTATTTCCTTAATCAAATGATGCTTTGGAACTCGGCTTCCCACCACTGGACTTATGATGATTGCCTTGACTGAAGGAGTGCAATATATACAAGTCCTCCAAATTAAATGACAAAATACCTCCTTTGTTCATGCCCTCAAAAATGACATCATTTGTCTGTGCCATTACAAATCACTGTTGAAAAATAAAATATGATATACGAAAATAATGATTTGGCACAAGAACTATTTGGTTAGGCTTATGGAAAGATCATGGTTTGGGTTAAATGACTACTTCATTAAGGTTGTTGGGATCCATCTATCCATTGTTTTCTTTCATTTCCTCTGTAGTGGATTAGCTGTCAGAGGAACGTTACAGCAGAAATATGTGGTGAATAACACTGAGCTGAACTTAGTGGTGCACCGCACATTAATATAGGATGAATTGTCTGGCATGTGTGTGTTTGAGTGCTTGTGTGTTGCATGCATGATGCTGTAACATAGTGGTTGTGGATGTGTATGCAGGTTCCTATGGGTGTATGGGTCTGTGCCGGTGTGTGTGCGATTTTAATTTGTTTCTTGATGTGTGTTTACCACTAGTTAATTAGGAAAATGCTCAACGCCTGACTCAGTTGCATCTCAAGGCCAAAAGCACTTCATCACTCTGGGAGTTGAAGACGGAGAGAGGAGGTGGCATGACGAGATTATCATTTTTTCTTTCATTATTTCTGCTACATTCCTAACTCCGTGCCTCACTTTCTGTCACACTCACTGAATTCACTTTTTCTTCTTTTTCATTTTTCTCTTTCTCACTCTCTCGCTTTGTAATGCCTACTGTTCATCTCAAACAGGCACATGATGAAACCCTCGGATCTATTTAGATGCACACAGCATCCTCAAGCACTTGAGGTATCTCCATTTTACTGGATTGCGGATTTGTCTAAACTGTGTTTCAAAGTAAAACGACGCTCTGCCGCACCCTGCTGTGCCTGGTAATTACACTCTTCTGACTTGGCAGCAGCACAGCCACTGAGTGACAATTGCCTCATTTCAACTGCAGCTTATATGAAATAATTTCATTGCTATAGTTGCAGAACAAATGTGAAAAAGAAAAATGATAAAAAGGAAAGTAGGGAACAGAGAAATTATAGCGCTGGGATACTCAAAATCTAACAAAGAAAGTGGTACCTGAAATACACAAAGAGCTCATCACAGTCCCCACGTGCATCTCTGCAGCCGCTGTAGTTCTGAAGTGCGGTTAAATGGCGTAGCTTATGATGTAGTTTTGTTGTCTACATGCATAGGCTCCATGACCCCCATAAAATACAACTATAAATCAAGCTTAACAAGGACGTCAGCCTCCACCTGAGCAACGCCAACGTTCATTAAAAACATCATTATGTTGATAAAAACATAATTGGGGCGGCATTACGTCTCTCTCTGCAAAGACAAGCAATAGAATATTTATACAACATTATACATTATATGTGTATTATATTATTTTATACATTATACAAGAAGTGTGTCAATATATTCTCATTATATTATATACAATACACTGCTGGAAATAAATATCTGCTTTTTAAAAAATGGTATTCAAATATAAGCATATTTTGTGTACTTTTTTTAAATGTTTCTAACAACTACCCCCCCCCCCAAAAAAAACAAGACAACTTTTGATTAATTTCAGGTGGCACCGTTTTGTAAAATGGATCCGTGACATTTTAGAAGGAGACCCTTCATGTGACACTTTCTTTTTCAGAACATTTTCAAACATGATCGTGAAAAAGTCTGACTGCTCTTTTAAAATATTAGTCTTTTAAATGAATGGCTAGTGTGTGTGTGTGTGTGTGTGTTTTCTACAGACATTGCATAGTCAGAAGCAAAGAGAACTGTGAGTAACTGACGCCGGTTGGAAAAGGGTGGTTGGATAAAAGTGATGAGGCCTTTTGTATAAAATCTGCTACCAAAAGTACAACAGAAGCAGCGTCTCATTCTGTCCTCACTGCATTTAGATTGCCTAATTTGCACATGAAATGAAGTAGCATCTTATCCCTGTGTAAGTACTGTGTATGTTGCACTGATAAGTGACTTTATACCGCACCATGTTGAACTATTACCTGCTGATGATTGCATATGGCTTGTAACACGTGAGAAAGTGTTTTATTGTGTACTTTGTTAGTTTGAGTATTACTGTAAAGTACTCTGAATGAAAATATTCCTTTTAGGACAAAAACATTCCATGATGGAACGCTCTTAAACCCAACATTGCAGTATATATATATATATATATACACATACACACAAGGACTCATAACAAAAACAATAGCTGAGTTTAACGCAACTGGTATGTAAAATAAACCCATCAGAAGCCATTGTTACCATTCCACTGTCTCCTGTTCTCTCGTACTATTCGTCCACGATGCTGACCTTTCCAATCAGCTGTCTCCATGGGAACCAGTCAAGGCTCCCACACCTCTTCAACAGCTGGTGACTCTGGACAGTAATTTCCAGCATATGAATGTAAATTTTAATGTTTTACATTAAGACCAAACCTAATGAGCAAAAGGGGAGGAGATGGAGCATTGTTAGAGCCCTGCCGGGTTCAAAATTGTGTTATACTAAACATACAAGGGTGGCATCACTCACTTACCTAATGTTTTAACAGTACGGTACCTTCACTTTCCTTTTCGTAAAACCGGATTGGAATACCAACCTACATATTCAGATCTCACAACAATTATTTTGTGTTGTGTTATCCTCCTGCATAAAAGTTTTTTCTTTCTTTTTATTTCATATTGATTCATGTGATTGGTGTCTCTTGTTTTTCTTTCACTTGTGCTTGTATGTATTTACATGTGTTCTTTCTTTCTAAGGTTGGCAATATCATTCAGTGGGTCTGTCAGCCCACCACTTTAGTCCAGACTGACACATTTCTATAACAATCATATGGTTTGCCATAAAATTTACTACAACTATTCATTGTTCCCATAAGATGAAGCTCAATGTCTTTGGTGATCCCCAAAAAATTGATTTTTCACGTACCTGTAGTAATGTCAAAATGTTCTTTTGGTACATGGAGCAAAATTACAGAGGTATCTCTGTAAGCATTCAGTCCAGAGTGGAATACAGACTTTATCTGTATGATAGACACACTCAAAACCAAAGACTGCCAACAGTGTTTCAATTCCAATTTATGCCCTTTTGAACTTCATTGCAGCACGTTGGCAGCCAGAGGGTAAACAAAATGGATAAACAAAATGAAAAGCAGTAACACGTAACTGTAAACGCCAGAGATTTCAACACAATATGAAGGCAAAGAGAAAATAAAAGAATACTTTTTCACAAGATCAGAACAGCAAGAGCGCAAAAATACAAATTAAGAAAAACCCTCTACAAACAAAATGTATTCGCATTAAATAAACAAATTAATCTCAGTGGCTTATAACAACAAAATAGGATAATATTGACCTGCAGAATGTGTAAATTACACCAGCCGCCATCTAATTTATCCCACAGACCCCTCTGTGTATTTATCTGCGTGTGCTCTCTGTGTGTGCACGACTACCACAGTGTGATTATATTAAGGCTCTAACACACACACACACACACACACACACACACACACACACACACCTTTGTACAAGTAATGCCTGCTGCGGTTGTTTATATTACCAGCAAATGAAAAATATTGTCCACAAACCCCCAAACTACCGTGATATGCGCGTTCACACAGTTACACACAGTCACGTCAACGCTTCTCTCCACGATTCCCTGCACGTCACCATCAACCAGTGGTATATCTTGTTGTAATTTAAGTGCAGCACACACACACACACACACACACTCTCTCTCACTCTCACACCTCTCCCTTCCCCTCTCCCAGCTTTACTTTCTCTCTCAGTGTGACAGTATTAGCAGTGAAGGTCTCCCGCCGCTAATGTTATGAGCGGTCTAGACTAACTCGTATACAACTCAACAAGCCTCTGAGAGGAGGCAGCCTCTTAAACCCTCTCACCTACAGAGAGCCTCACAACCAAGCTACTCATGACCTGGCCTCTTCACGGAACTTAATGCGATGAGGGGGGAAAGACGAAAGAGTCTTGTGGAAGGTGCAAAGAAAGGTCAGCACTTACACAGGATCTGATAATCAGATGTTCATAGTCTTTTTAAGGCTTCGTTTAGAAAACATATCGGGGAAAAGACAAGAAAGACTGGAGAAAGGCCATTATTGGAGTCTTGTGCCTTTATCAAAGGCCCTACACTGCCATGGTTCACCAACACAGGTGTGACGTTTTTCCTATAGCCATTTTCTCAGGACTGTGATGGTGTGTACAGACTGTGCTTGAGTGGCATCTTTCTGACCCTCCTGGTAGTTTTGGTTTAGTCATTCTTATTGGTTCATGACGTTTGGCGAACTCAAGCATAGCTCTGTCCCACTACAGCCTCAACCCAAGCCTAATTTGCCACCTGCGTGGGTCTGCATGGTCTTTAAAAATTCACATATTGCACAGTTAAAGTGAGAATATGTAAGTTTTGAAAGTAGAAATAATAAAATCCTAAATTCTTGAGTACTAACACACACCCTCAACTGAATACACTCACAGGTTTACTACCAAAGTCTTACATGGTCTGGTGTGACCAGTAGCTTATGTTAGATAACTTTCCATATTGTTGTGTAACTGACATTACAGGCTCATTAAGCTAGATTTCATCACTATTTTCAACTTGTTAGACCAAAGAGTACGGTGGCCTCGAAGGTCAAAACACATTGACAATGACTCGCTGCTGTGCGTGGAAAAGTAAAAAGCTAAGGCTGAGGATCAGAAAAAGAAAAGCAGCAGGACATCAGTCTTTCCTCTCTGGTAATTGCAAAAGAACGAACCTGATTCTGTCAAAGTCTGTGAAATGTACAAAATGAGTCAGTGAATGTGACTTGTTGAATATTCCTAAACACATTTCATAAACACAGATGGTCGACAGGCAAAAAATAAGTATTTTCTGGGAAATTATCTTTAAATGTCTCATCACTTTAATAATAGTCCACCTCTGCTTCACTTTCATGCCAGCAATCATCTTGTCACAGCAGACGTCAGGTTTTTCCACATGAGGAACAATTAATTTTGGAAATGAAAGATTACATTTCATCTTTAAATTACTGAGGAAAGAGAAGTGCAGTGCAGGGTTGATTTGAATCTGACGTTCTAATGTTATAGGCAAAATGTTTGATTTAATAATTAAGGAGAGGACTAACCTATACATTTTATTGTTGAGATGGAATACCATCGTTTTTGTCTACAGCTGCTTACAGTGTCTGCAGTGCATGGAAACACCAACAGTAGAAGGAGGTCATCATTCAGTGGTTAGCTTCCAGATAGAGCTGGCTGTTCGAGGGAGAGGTTTAGCATTTATGCACAAAAAATAAACAAACAAACCAAAAAAACAACATCTGCAACTCAAGCTGACTGTCATAAAGGTTACCACATTCTGTCTGAGGCCTCATGTGCAGTACATATATAAAGGTCGAAACCAGGAGGACGTGCCTTTCCCTCTTGTTTAAGGTACATCCTGTTCCACAATGATTTTAAGGCTTCCTTTAATAAAACTGGTCTCTTGAGATCAATACCTCCTTTTCTTTTGTGAAGATCTCGACAAAAGTGGCAGCACACTTGTGTTACACGATCAAACACAGAGCACTCAAAGAAAGAAGAAGAGTAAAGAAAGGAGGAAACGCATAAAAGTCAGACACCTCATCGGTCAACAAAACTTAAAGCCTGACATTAAAACATATGCACTTGCACATATGCACTCATTTCCAACCCTGTCTCCTAGAAATGAGTTTTATTGCAACAGCACATCCGTTCACAGAGAAATGTAATGCCACCTGAATAATATTCCTTTATCAACATGAACATATTTGCCAAGTTGCAAAATGTTGGTTGACAATGTATTTCATTTGTTTTTGCTACAATGTCTTCACATAGCAACTAAAGCATGATCATTGTTTTTATGGCTATGCTTAGGCACTCAAAACACACGCTTAAGATTAGGGAACGAAACAGAGAGAGGGTGAAATACAGAAAAAGCCAAAAGCACGAGAACAAATGTGTTAACTTTAATAACATTTAACCGAAACCACAATTTTTTCTCTAACCTTAACCCAAAGTGCTTTTGTAGCCTCAACCTTTGATACTATTTTCATTCCAGAGCTTTTGTGTTGTTCATATGAAAAGATGGCACCACCTGTAATACTGCAAGACATTATAAAAGGCAGTGGGCTAAGGGATAAGTCCCTACCTGTGTCCTGGCACCAACTGGCTCTGTGTGATTTGTCGGCCGAGGAAAAGCTGTCAGTTAACTCCAAAAATAAATTCTCAACATTTCACCGCCAGGCTCCCCCACTGCCAAACTACACCTCCAGCTACCACACACACACCCACCCCCACCCCCCCCCCACACACACACACACACACACACACACCTGGGCATCCAGGTTTCAGCTTTAATCCTCAGAGCTATCAAAAAGAAGAGACAGAGCTCACCAGTTTCCTCAGAGCTAGGCCTCAAAATCCATTCCTTTTCCTTCTGTTGTCTTCCTGAGATGTTGTGTTAGCATGTGTTGATGTTGGGCTGAAAAAGAAGGAGACAACATCAGTGAATTCACTGACAGGGATTAAGAGGGTGTAAGCATTCACTTCTGAGTGAAAGGTCAAATCTTTCAACTTTAGGACTGAGCTGAGCACCTTTTGGCTGTGCCTGGTGTTATTTTGGGCAAATAAAATAGCACACAGTAGCATATTTTGAGGGGAACATGTCCATATAGCAGCATTCCATTAGCTAGCAGTGAGTTTGACTTCACATTTTGTCATTTCACTTCTGAACAAACGTATTGTTTCAGCAATTTCTTTTCTTAGGTTTTGCCAGGGAGGAGATTCAATCCTCGACTGAGCCTCTGCTACGCACGTTTACATATTGCTAAGCTCTTTAGAAAATAAAGGATGGTTTCATGAAATGGCTTTCATGTGGTGTGGAAAACCACAAGACAAACAACATTTCATAGCCTGAAATAACACTGATCTGCTGCATATGCTGCTGTTCAGGGAGCTAGAACTTTGTGGGATTTGATTTTTTAAGAGAAAAGTTTAATTCTATTTTCCTTTGGATCATCCGGTACAGTAAAAGCACCGGTCTAAAACAGATTTGTCACATGACCCTCCACATTCCCTCTTCTCTGTGCATACACTTTATTTTTCTTTACTTTGATATCCTTTTGCTCTCCTCTGAGTAACTCTCTCCATCTGTTCCACTCTGCCTCTTACAGTATGTCGTCTTGACTGCTTCTCTCCCCATCTGCTGCAGTCCGTCATTTATGAACATATCGATGCCATCTGGTGGACGCCCCAATCCAGAGTGATTCACGGTACTGAGGCACAAGAGCATTCGGTTTTTATCATGGGTGGGCCCAGCAGGAGTTTGAAGGCTCTAATCCTGACATTGTTTGTTCATTACTTTAGTCATTGATCTGTACTGACAATTGCATATCGTACTGACTGGCACGCTTTGTCAATTGCGTCGGTTTTGTGACAGTTACACCAGGCAGTTACTGTGTGTAAAGATTTAGCAGCGACTAATCTCTATGTAAGAACAAGTACTGTTTGTGTGAGACCACCTGGGATTTAGTTTAGTCAAACTCAGTCATAACTAAGCTACATTTGACCTTATGAACTGCTAGTGCAAACTCTACAAAGCTCTACACACGCTAGTGAAAATCACGTAGCTGGAGCCATCGTTAAACTCACTGCACTCTTGCTTTAATCCGCAAAACAATGAATCACAATTATTTCCTCTCACTTTAGTAGTCAGGCCATTCCAGAAATAATATTTTGATTTAATCTTTCTCCTATGCATACAATTCAAGACTTAGAAAGACCTTTCTGTAGCAATCAGGTCAGAAGGATGTGCTCGGTGCTTAAAGGCGGACTACAATGTCTGTCGCTGTACAGCTAAGCAGTTATCTAGCAAGTAATCTTACATATCTGTGATCCCAATATGTTCTAACATTTTAATTAGACCACACATTAAATTACTGAGTGGTACGGAACTTCTTATCCCTTTCTGACAGAGCAAGGACACAGAGCTGCTCAGAAAATAACAGAATTTAAGCCGTGCTGGAGTAAACATCAGATAAATCAGTCATCTTGCAGGTCTGTCCAGCAAGTTTTAATGAATTAACTTTTTTAATTGGGCAGTATTTTGACAAGCTCAGATCCCATCCGAGCTGATGCAGTTTTTACCCTTGTTTGTAGCTCTGGTACATCGATGGCCTTGCATACATCTGAAAACCTACTTAATCAGCCCGCTCAATTAGATTCAGTTTTGTACAAAAGTTTTAATTAGCGCTGTTTTTCTTAATCTGTGTGCCTTTTTGACAAAGTCATGAGAGGGATCGGGCGCGATAGAGAGGGAAGCTGATGATTTGGTCCTGCCCTCCGCTTCCTCTTCCTCCTCGTCTCGCATGTCTTTCGATGAGTCATCATCATGTGACTGTGCCAGATTCTAATCAGCTCCCTGCACCTGCTGCTGGTTTCTACAGTGTTACTCTGACAAACACCAGAGATAATCAAGGTTGAAAGGTAGTCGTTGCCTCAGCTCGCCCAAAATAACAACAACAACAGTGCCGGTCCCATGGTGCATTTGTGGCGATGACATGTAGTCCTAATTAATTGTCAGTTTATTTGAAAGACTGATAACAGCTCTCTGGCTACCTGTTGATCAGCTGCGTTTACCCTTGCTTGAGCTTGCGCCACTATTCTAAATGATCAGTACAAGTTCTACAGAATGCTGTAAATAAACTTTGGCAAAGAGGCAACATGATATGATGCAGTTTTGAGAGGTAAGCGATTTGGTAGATGAGGTAATATTCAGAAAGTTGTAAGCGAGTGAATTTAAGTGGTGGAAAGAATAAGTACATCAAGTACTGTACATAAATACAGTTTTGAGGTACTTATATTTTATTTAGGTATAACATTTTCATTTTATGCTAAATTATACTTGACAGCTGGAGTTACTTGTAACTTTTCAGATTATGATTTTGACATAAGTAAGCATGATAAGTTTATAAAAAATAATACATTGGCAAAGATTACAGTAGTATTTTTGGGGTCCTGTCACTTCTCTAAAGAGTGATTTCCCCTCTAAACATGTCGGATGGTTTCATTTAAATAACAGCTAGAGGCCCAGCGGAGTAAAGTATGTCACAAAAATAAACTAACATTAGAGAACAGTCTTCATATAACCCCTCAGATTTATCATGTGACCCTTTTGAGGGGGCCAAACCACCTGGTTGGGAACTGCTGGACTACTACCTAACTGTATATTATGTGGTTAAGCAGCTACAGCAGTAATATGTTGCTTATTAACAAATGCATCAGTATTAATCCAATAAAGTCATATAATAAAATATTCAGTCAGTCCCAGGGGCACTTTTTCTGCAGGAGTACCTTTACTTTTGATACTTTAAGTACATTTTGCCCATAGTACTTCTATTCTTTTACTCAAATTGGAGTTTAAATGTAGGGCTTCTGCACATAATACAGTTTCACCACATACTGTAGAGGAAGAAGAAGAGTCTCACACTCTGACACTTTCAGACACATTCTGAGGTTGATGCTTGAAAGGTATATTTATACTCTTATATTAGATATTTTATTATATATATTGTTATATATTAACACTTTTACTTTTTTAAGTGTCTGTATTATTATGTCCTTCCACAGGTTAATGCACAGGATGGTGCATCTAAATAAGGTCAGAGTAACTGACTGTTACTGCCCAAACTCTAAACACAGTAATGAGCAAGAGCAATCAGAGTGAGTGAGCTGTGAACATTATTTTAAATAGTTTCTGTCTTTTTTTGATGATGATGAGCAGGTCTTATCACACAGGCTGCAAGTCCTTTTCAATTCAACATTCAACACAAAGAAAAACCTTCACCAAACGGGGGGACAACTCTCATTCGGACCGAGAGGGGAACGGTAATTGGAAAGCTTAATTGGGGAGATGGCATCTTGTTAATTGAATTAGCAGCAGGAGAATAAAAAAAAGAAACTGCCAATTCATGACAATGTCAGAGAGTGACATTGAGAGATTGAGAGGGAGCGAAAGCGAAGAGAAAGAGGCAGAGGGCTGAGAGAAGCTGACAGATAAACCGGTTAATACATGGAGAAGAAAAGAGATGTAGACAGGCAGATATAAGTGTCAACAGCAGCTGAAGAGCGCTGGCGAGGTGGACAAGAGGGCTCTTCAATGAGAGAATGACTTATTTAAGGAGGTGAGGGGAGCCAGAAGTGAAGGTGTGAGGTGGCGAATGGAAAGAGAGACAAAAGGAGGAGGGGCAGAGAGAGAGAGAGAGAGAGAGAGAGAGAGACAGAAAAGAATGTACTGGCATTGAATAAGTAATGATCATGTCAGGACGATTTCAAGGTTAGCGTGGATACATAGTTACACACACAGGTAGGAGAAACACACACAGGCACACAGACACACATGTCCATACACGTACGTTATAAGCTGCACACACACACACACACACTTACTTGGTGGAGATCAGCACATGCATCTCAAGGGGGGAAACCCCAGGGAGAAAAGCTCATTGCTGATTACTGTTACAGCTAAGTGAACTGTGTCACATTTCAGAGACATCAATGTCATGATGTGTGTGTGTGTGTGTGTGTGTGTCTGTGTGTGTGCTTGTGTGAGTGATTTTGTGTGACAGAACACAATAATTATTTTTCCCCCCTCATATGAGCTTGTTCTGCCGGGCTCCTTTTACATGTGTATTGGAGTGGTCACAGCGATCTGCCAGAAAACAGACATTTCGAACAATAGATTTTGTCACCGCAGTAGGCAGAGCAGAGTTAAAGCGAGGAGAAAATACCGAAAAGTTTTTTTCTTGAAAGAGAGAGAGAGAGAGAGAGAGAGAGAAAGAAAGAAAAGGATGATGGAAGGAGTTCGAGAGAGAGCTTTGACGTTAAAATAATGGCTCTGGGCTTTGTGTTTGGGCTGAAAACTTTCTTTAGCTTTCAGGGCTCTGGTCAAAATTTCAGACCAGGACTTTAAGCTTAATACTGAGACTTCTCCTGCAAACACAGCACAGTGCCGAAGAGTGTGAGCGATGAGGTGGCTTTTCCTTGGACAATCGCATCCCGTTGGAATACCCTGCAGATGCTCAGCTGACACTTTGTTAGATATTTTGATTGCGTGCGTATGTGGTTTCTGCAGCGCTTGTGTGAGAATCAAAAGTTTGAACTTTCACTTTTGGGCTTTATGTGGTCTTTTGTAACTTGTAAATGTTTTATACCTTATATGAGCTGAATGTTAATCTGATTAGTAGATTAAAAACGTCTTAATGTCTGTATTGTGCGTACTCTGCAGTTACTTATTTCTGACATTTCTCGTTAAAGAAAATGAAAGACCGTCTCTCCACAATAATTTGAAACAGAAAGGAACCCGTCAGACACATTTAATTCTGTCATTTTATTCTCTGTCCAACCTCATCTTTCTTTAAATTACATTCATCTTTGTTCGTCTGATGGATTCTATGCTTTTATTTTAATTGACCCGTGTTTAACTAGCAAGGCCGGTCGTTTTCTGATAACGACAGGGCAAGAGGATGTTCTAAGACAAAGGGTCTTACAAAGCTACATCCAAATATTAGTTAAAAGATATGAGGGCTTGTCAATGAAAAAGGATTTGAGGTTCGCTCTAATTGAGTAGGCAGGAAGAGCTACATTTTAAATGCTGCAGTTTGTGGAAATGTGTTACATAATAAACAGAAGTTCTTTCATTTATAATATTTGTGTATTATAAGGATACATATCATAATGTTGATTATTATTATCTAAACCTTATGTTTTGCCTGAAAAACTATGAAACAATTGAATCAGTTTGTTAATCTTTACCCGAAAAAGGTTGTTTCAAGGCAGTTTTACTTGTTTAAACTTGTCATAAAATGTACCTTGTTTGTTTTGGGCCAAATGGTATAAAATGAATTTTCGGGGAGACCACATAATACGAAAGTAACGAGGACATTTTGGCCAGGATTATGACAACATTAAATTAACAACTCTCTTTACGTTTAGACACCTGAAATCTATTTGTTGGCAGCAGGTTTGGGACAGAAAAGTCACAAATGTGTCTGTGGAAAATGTGTCTGCAGACGGCTTTTGAAGCTTTTTTTCTTTCATGTTTTTCTTTTTTTTTTTGTTTTTTTTTTCCAGAGATGAACCCCAAGGAAATTCTACACTTGAGTGACTGCATGATTGTCATAATGACACATGAGTCACAAAAATGAAAAATTGCATCTCTGGAGTGTGCCGTAGACATATTTGGTCTTTTTCTCATCCTCCCCATTGTTTCCTTTCTCGTCTCTTTCTCTTCACTCCTGCGTGTTCTCTCTGTTACTCATCATTTCCTCATTTCTTCTCTCACCCCGCTCACCTTTATCTCTCCATACATCTACCCTCTCCTGTTACCCTGGTTGTCTGCCTCCTTTTCTCCCTCCCTCCTCTCCTCCTTCACTCCCATTCTCCTCTCCTGTCCTGTTCCCAACCCTCCAGCTACCTTTTGTTCCTGTCTGTCAAAAGAGTGCTTCAAAAACAGGATGCTGCCTCATAACAGTGGCCATTATGCAAATCTATCTTTTATTCAATGTATCATAAAATGCTTTCTTTGTCAGGGTCAGAATAATGCTGTATTTGGGTGATATTCATAAGAAAGGGAAGACACACGAGTATATATATTTAATTGTTTAAATATGTTTACGTAAGTGTGACATTTTTATAAAATCTAAAAGTAATGTAATGTATACTCGACTATGAAAGCTTTGACATTTTGCTGATTTTCCAGGAAAAAACAGAAAAGGAAAAAGACTGATACAACTGACAGTCATCACATTCACTCAACTCATCAAAACAAACTCTTAGATTAACACTGAAGTGACAATAATCAATATTTTTTATTAATAATGTATCAAATGACAATCTGCTGCCCCCAAGTGGCCAAAGATTTATTTATTTATTTATTGCCGTTTTAATTTAATCTTTGAAGAATATAACATTACTGTTAGCCATATTTAGGTTGTAGTGCTGATGCTTTATTGAATTTGGCTATTTCAGCAGTATTTACTGTTTTCGCCTTTCTGTACTTTATATAGTTTCTAGTTGAGCCTTGAAACTGTTTTGTACACTGGTTCTGAAGATATTGTTAGCTTGGTGCCACTAAATAATTCAACTATTAATTAAAAAAAGTGAAGTGCACAGAGACATAAATATGAGTAGATAGACGGTGGCCGTTGCTGATTTTTTTTTTTTTTCGGGTGAGGAAGAAAATTGGAAATTGCGTAAAAAAGAGAAAACGAGACTGGAGGGAGAAGAAGGAAAGAACAGTCATGAAAGAGAAGTGGAAGAGGATGGTTATGATGAGCATGTTTGCCCAATGAAATGCAATCAACTGATGCAAATTAATGCCTCTTACTCTGGAGAGAGAGAGAGAGAGAGAGAGAGAGAGAGAGAGAGAGAGAGAGAGGGGATATAATGATAAACCAGACAGACAAAACAGACCAGGGAGAGGAAATGAGAAAAATGAGAGAAATAAGGGAGAGAAGAGGAAGAAAAATCTCTTGTTTTCTATCTGGTAAGGATGGCGTGGCTGACACAGAGGT
>JAVQJF010017351.1:0-12688 GCA_036023855.1 Gadopsis marmoratus | reverse complement strand
CCTCTCCTGTGGAACCAGCTTCCAGTCTGTGTTCAGGAGACAGACCCCCTCCTCACATTTAAGAGCAGGCTGAAGACTTTCCTCTGTGATAAAGCTTATAGCAGGACTGACTCAGGTGAAAATTGATAAAATGTCTGTACTTGAGTAAAACATTTAATGCAGGACTTTGACTTGTAATGGAGTATTTTTCTGTTATATTACTTTAAAGGATCTGTGTGCTTCTTCACCTTTTCTTTCAAATTAAACACAAACTACCGTTTCCACGCCAATGCCTTGCTTTTAGGTAAAGCCTCCTAAAGTCCGGTGTTGACGCAGATCAGCTGCTGCAGTGAACCGTGTGCAGCAGCAGCGCCCCCCAGCGGCACAGACACAAACTGCAGCTTCTTTTCTAGTTATTGACAATTTTTATTTTAATAAATCAATTCAATAAGATTGATCGACTCAAAAATGTCATGTTTTTGCTCTTTTCAAAAGTGAATGTCAGTGTGTGTGTGTATAATTATATACTTTTGTGTGTGCGAACAGCCATCCACGTTGTTGTTTAAACTGTTTAATTAAAAACTTAGCTGTCGCTGTCCTCACCATGTCAGCAGCCAATCACCATCTCTTCTTCCTCTGCAGGAATAAAACAACACAAAGCATGGATGCATTATAAGAACCCAAAGTTGGCGCCTGTTCTGTCCAATGAGAATTGCTCACCTGGCGCAGATGCCAAAAGAGTTTCTATCTTCCGTATCCAGAGTGGTGTCCTGTTCTTCTGCACTTACACTTGATAATGTGAAAGTGTGTCCACACTGACAGCTCAGGAGTCTGAGGTGAATTTTCCAACTTTATTTATATTGGTGTTACCGTATATAGTGAGGCGTCTTTGGGCCTCCAGACAACAGATACTTACATCAGAGGACGTACAAAAATACAAATTTAAGAAAAACAAACCCAACAGAACAACTGTACACTGTTTATCGTTAAACACAAAGAGAAGCAGCTTCTCTTGGCTGATGGTTTGAAGCCAGCCTGGTTCTTTAATTGTCCTGTGGCGCTGTGTGAACACTGAGCAGGTACAGGTGAGTCCAGGTGAGGCGCAAGCTGCCTCGTTAGTGTTTCTGTGGTTTAAAAATGAAGAACTGAACTCACATCCCGACAGCTTTGGAGCCTTTCTATTCGGACGGAAATAAACTCAAAAACCACTTCATATCAGCTCCTGTTCGTCTTCAAAGACACAAAAGTTCAGCTGAAAAGAAGTCGAACAGTATCTGCAGACATCCTGCCAGCAAATCATGTCACTGACCCCCCCCCCCAACCGGAGGCACTAACTTTGTTAGCATCGTCCTGCAATGACTGAAAACGTGGACTTGAATGTCTTCTGGCAACAATGTTGACAGTGAGAGCAAAGAGCAGTTTCCATGTCAACCGTGACCCATCAACTAACAGTTGCCATGGTTACGCCTTCAGACGGCGCATCCAGGTAGAGCCAAGTCTAAACTCAGACCGCTGACAATAAATAAAAGGTTATGCGCAACATAATCTCTGACTGTCTGTAAACATGAATGAAATGATCTGAATCGTCGTCAAGGCAACAGCAGGGCTTCTGATTGGCCTTCAGGTGTGTCACGTGTTTTGCTTTTGAGGAAACAGTTCGGCACAAACTGTCGCTGAAATGTAGAAACAGAACTCGAAACAGCCAATCAGAGAACTGCCTGCAGGTGACCAATGAGCTCCTAAATCAGCTGTGACATCATCAGAGTCAAGTCTGGTGAGGTCAGGTGGGGGGGTTTCCTCTCAGCCCCAGAGGAACCAGCCTCGGCATCGGCCTCCAGGTCACGCCACCCTCCCCCCTCCCTCCTCCAACTCCTCCTCCTCCTCCTCCTCCTCCTACTCCCCCCTCTCCTGCTACTTCATCAGTGCTGGTGGTGTCCGCCACCTTGGCCCCACCTACGCTCATCTGTAGCAGAGGGGGTGGAGCCATGACGCCCCCTTTAGAGTTTCCATTGGCAGGTCCAGACTGGTGTCCGCTCTGTGTCATCTCTGCATGGTTAAGCCCCATGTCCTCCGTTTCCGTGGTAATGATGTCATCAGAGTCCGAGTCCAGCTGCAGGAGCCAGGGGCTGTGGGCGTGTCCATGTTCCGCAGTGCCCTCCTCCCTTCGCTCCGCTTCAGGTGACAATTTCCCTGGTAATGGGAGCCTCGCTGTTATCGCCGTGGTGACAGTCTGCTGGTTGAGGAAGACGATCTCGTTGAGGAGGGAGGTCAGACTCTCGTGGTCAGCGTCCTCTCTGGTCTCCCCCTGCTGCAGCGCTGCCCCCACAGGCCCCCTCATTGCAGCCCGACAACCAGCGCTCAGATCTGGGCAAGCAGAGGCCGGTGGGCCCTGAGCGGAGGGAGGAGCCAATGAGGAGGAGGACTCAGGCGTGGTGTCAGTCTGGGATGGAGGCTGGTCCTGGTGTTTGGTCTGGTCTGAGGAGAGGTCAGATCCAGCAGAGACCACCAGGGGAGGAGGGAGAGGCTGAGCTGCTAGGACCTCCTGCTGCTGGCGGTGGTGTTGGGGAGGTCGCTGTAGTTGCTGTAGTTGTGTTTGTGTCGGCGTCACTGGTTGTACCGGCTGCAGCAGGTTGTTGAAGTTTGTAGCTGTAAAGAATAAAAACAGGAAAATATTTGAATAAGAAACCAACAAAATTACCTTAATAAGTTAATGACCTAGTTGTTGACTCAGCATTTCAGTTACTTAACCGAGTTGGTTATTTACTCAGCCGATCATTTGGTCAGCAAGTCAGCTGGTCAGGTAGTTGGTCAGTGGGTAAGTGACCATGGTAGTGAGTCAGTCATGAGTTATTCTGTTAATGGGCCATTCAGTCATTTAGTAAATCAGTTAATTTATCAGTTGGTTACATATTCAGTTAGTTAAGCTGTAAGTTAGTTAGCTATTGAGTCAGTACATTAAGTCAGACAATCAGTCAGTTACCTGTGAGGTTAGTGAGGGTGAGGGGGGCGGAGCTGCTGTAGATCTTATCGGTTGGGGTGTGGGGCAGTGGGGTGAGCTGGATCTGCTGATTGGTCAGACTGGGGAAGTTGAGGGTGACGGAAGCCATGCCTACAGACAGAAGAGGACATGTTTTACTAAGAAAATAAAAGTATTTTGAAGCAGAGAACAGAGTGACAGTGAGCAGTCAGTACCTGTTGAAGGAGACGCCTGCATCACCGTCGGTCCAGCCATCAACTGGTTCAGTGCCAGGACCGGTTTCCCTGGCAACGAGGCACGGACCAGGGACAGAATGTCAGGTGGAACCAGAGCCTGAAAAGACGGCACCTCTGGAAAATACAAGGAGACAGGAAGGAAATCAACACAAAGACAACAACAGTTTGGTGACTCAAGAGCTGAGGAGAAAAATGTGTCAACACAGCTAGAACTACAAATCAATGAATCAATATGCTCAATCACACTGACAAACTGATAATACAACAACTATGAAGCATTATTATTATTGACACTATAATTACATGACACTAATACACTAATAACTAAACTGTCCTCAGTCTGTGTGCTAGTTATCAGTCAGTCATGTGACACTCATGTAAATTCTGTAACTGTAACTTTAGTCACCAGATCAATACCATTACTTTATGGATCCACAGAGGCAGATAGACACAGACAGACGACTACAAGCCAAAGAGCCATTTGCTCAGCTGATCGATCATTAATATTATTAATTACCCTCCACAGTGTGTGTGGGCTGGGACGGTGCCGGAGCTGGATTCTTGCTGCGAGACAGGATGTTGGGGATCGTCCTCGGCCTGTGCCTCACCACTGATGCATTGTGGGATACTCCACGAGCAGCCTGCAGGGCATGCTGGACAGGTGTGGTGGTGGGCGGGGCAGAAACATGTGTGGGAGGAGCTTGTGAAGTCTGCTGCTGCCGGTAGGAGGATGTGATTATGATGTCATTATCGCTCGTGTCTCCTGCTGGAGTATCAGAGGCCCCGCCCCCTGCTGCTGCTGGCATCCGATTGGCTGCTCGATGTCTCTGCTGCTTCTTCCTCTGTTTAGACGACAGGCGCTGCAGCTTCCTCAGGATCCTCTGCTCACTTTCGCCTGCAGCCACAAAAACCAAATGTACAGGTTACAGCTCCACCTGCTGCTCAGTGTCCTTTTACACTCCAGCTGGGCGTCACCCACAGTAAGACTTTTGTTTTGCCATGTGTTTGTGTTAGCTTGTTATCTTACGGATAGCTGTTAACTAATGTTAGCGTAACCATTTCTGTTGTAACTGAAGTGGTGTTTTTGTTGGTTAGCAAACAGCTTCACATGCATCAGCACCTCCTTCTGGACTGGAGGAGCACAGACCCGGTTTACATGTAGCCCAGAACACAGACTGTAATCTGATGTATGAGATTACGATCTGAATGAATGTGACTGAAAGTGTTTTATCTGATATGAAATGTCCAAATGTGAACAGACAGGAGCAGAGGAGTGACTCAACAGCACGTCTCGGCTAACTGGTGTAAAAACAGCCTCCACTCTGGAAAACACCTCCTCACCTGATCTTTGGGAGATCTTTTGGATGTAGGCGTCTCTCTGCTGGTTCAGATACACCTTGAGACTCTTCAGTCTCTCCGCCTCACTCTGCAGAGTCTGGATCTCCTGATGAACCTGAAACACAAACACACTCTGATCAAACCAAATCAGACATCCAACACACATGAAAGGAGTTGACAGTAATGGATTCTGTTACTCATGTTATTATTCGTTGTCTTACTTCTATTTGAAGGATCATTTTAGAGCCCGGAAGGCTTTCGACTAAGCTAATTATGGCTCGTAACCGGACACTCTGCCATCTAATTTGGCGGCTCATTTCTTTTTAATTACTGTTCTTTAGGAGTTTGTTCAGTTTCCATGATGCTTTGGGGATTAAACATGTGACCATGAAGACAGCGCTGCTGCTGTTTCGGTCTGTATTAGTTCCCATGAGCAGACAGAGAACGAGCTGTCAGACAACCATCACAGATAATGATCCTCGGGTGTTTTCAAGTAGCTTGACATCCTCCGTGAACTGCAGGAACATATGTACTCGGTGTATTTACATCCTGCAGCTGCTCAACTAGTTTCATTCTTTTACCTGCACAAGTCTCTTTGAGGAGTTGTTGGTGTTTGTGGCCCACGTCTTCACACTCAATCTGCTTCTGCTGAGAGAGAATCATCAAACACGTCAGATGATGACCTCACGCTGATCAGACAGGAAGTGGATCAGTTCTTACTTTGTGTCAAAGTTCCTCATGATGCTCGCCAGCCTCCTCTGAGCCGCATTCAGGCTGCTCTCCTCCACTGTCTCCACGACAACGCTCTGAACACCATCCTCCGCCTGACACACACACACACAGGGACGTCATGACGACAAGCTCATCTCCACAACCTAATGGATCGCAGCACGACTCTGTCGTCACATTAATAACAGTATCAAAAATGTTTAAGTGAAACAATTTAACAAATGATTTAAACTTCTTTTCATAATAACTTTATTGGATATAATTTTTTATCTCACATCATCACATTCTGAAATAAAAAAACTGAAATTAAAATGTCTGTAAACTTTAATGAAACTGAATAACTAAAATCGTTGAGTTTTAATCATTTCTATTTGGTGATTATTGATGTACAGTAACTAATTGATTGATCATTTCGTACGTTAGTGGTGGTGATCTTCTTGGTGACGACTCGCTCCTCGTCAGACGAGTTGTCCGTCAGCTCGTCCGCCTCGTCCAGCAGATCCATCACCTCCATCACATCTGCGACTGTACTTCCTATCACAGACACAACAAACAGGGTGTGTGTTGGGGCTCAGCAGCAGCAGCTGACACTGAACTCTATGAATCGTTTCTCTGCCGACAGAACAATTCGATTCAATCCAGTGTTATTTCTATATCTCTATATCATAACAGAGTTATCTCATAGCACTATATGTATAGACCCAACATTTCCACCAGGAGCAGCACTAGGACAAAGACTGGGTTGGTTCAGGACGTCCAGTCGGAGATCAGGTCTCTGCCTGTGCAGAGGCTTCATGTCGTAGTGCGGTCCTGTTTCCACAGCGTAGCGTCTGTCAGGTTCAGGTGGCAGCTAGGCGAGCTCAGCTCTCAGTCTGTCACTCCCTGTTCATTCCCTTTGTTACAATTCATCCTGGAGTCATGATTACTTTAAACCATATGATGAAATAACAGATTGCCTGCTGAACCTCCACTGAATAATGAAAAATGTTGTCAGTTCATCGTGTTCATACCTGTTGCTGAAGCAATGGTGGTGAGGAAGTAATCCCTCCTCTTCATCAGTCTCATCTTCCTCTTCTCTAGATCTGTCTCAGTGCTCCTCAGCTCCTTGATCACCTTCACCGCCTGCAATAAGACAACAGTTTGTCTTCACACTCCAACCAACCAGAACTCTGTGACACCTCAGTGTGAGCTGTAAAAACAGGAGCAGCTGATTTATGAATACGAGGTAAGAGAAGACACAGATGTACAAACAGAGTATAACGTGTGTGTGAGGTGACCTTGTTCAGCGTGGAGATCTTTGATGTCTTCTCCACACGCAGTCCCACTTCCCTCCTCAGACCTTCAAACAGCTGCCGCATCTTCCCTCGACGCTGCTTCTCCATCACGTTGTGGATGTGACGCTGCACACAAGCACAACCACATCAGGGAACATATCGACCTGTTAGGGAACCGATAGGACCACAGAAACACTGAAGCCACCAGGAGAGCGAGACCAGGAGGAGCTCATCAGCTGAAGGAGGAGATGAAGAGGAAGAGGAGGAGGCAAAGAGGAGAAGAAGCGAAGGAAGAGGAGCAGTATACAAATACTACAGTAAAAGTACCCATAATGCAGAGTGGCAGAACTTTAATGGTCTTCGTGTAGTTTAATAACAATGGATCATGTTCTAGAAACTGGTCACATGTTCTGTTCTTAATCTGAGATGTAGTACTGTTGAAGTACTTGAGTAAATGTACTTTATCTGCAGCTAACCATGCAGGCTGATTATTCTGGGATGTAAACTAACTTCCCCTTACGTGGATATTGAACTTCGAGTCCTCTTCACTCTCTGTCTCATCCCCGAAATCTGAAGAGTTGTCCGTCTTGCTGTTTGGTGACCCCACCGGCTCCACCATGTCCAGTGACTGCTTCGCCCCGCCCTTCATCTCCGTGGTAACCCCCGTCTTCACACAGATGACGTCCAGGTCCACCAGGTCGCAGGCCAGCTCTGGTTCAGCAGGGGGGTCTGATGGGGGTGCAGGTGTGACCTCTGACCCTGGCGGTGCTGGGGGACTGCGAGTGGTCTCTGCAGGGGTCTGGATGGTGGTGGTGTTGATTTGAGGTGAAACAGGTTTCTGCTGGACCGACGCCCCACTAGGACCCGCTGGGGCTGCAGACACCGCCACCGCTTTGACCCCGATCTCGGCCCCCTGACCTGTGGGGGGTTTGAGGTTGATGAGGTACATCGGGGTATTGGAGGGGTGAGGCTGGAGAATGGCGAAGGAGCCGACGCCCGACACCACCTTTTTGGGGGGGTGGGGGGGAACTTTAGGACAGGTGACAATGATTGGTTCCTTGCTGGAGTTGGCAGGGAGGATTTTAAAGGTGCATGTACCCTTCTGAGCCAGGAAACCAGAAGAGGGCCGGGGCGGGGAGGGGAGGGGGGCCACCGAAAAGGACTGGAGGCTGGAAAGGGGGAAGGAGGGAGAGGGGGAGGTGGAGGTGGAGGGGGTGGAGGGCATTACTGTGGTTGGAGGGGGTGTTTGGTTTCCTACAGTGATGACTCGAGTCTCACGTGATGTAGCAGGGGGGACCGGGCGGGACGGGGAACCTGGAGGGGGAGGAGTCAGATAGAGGGGAGGAGTCAGTCAAACATCCAAATGGAAACACCTGATTGGCTACAAACTGTGCGCATCTCCACCCCCCTCACCTCTCTGGTTAACTGATCTGAGATGGCTGATTGGAACCAGTTGGACCAGTTTTCCGTCTGGTCTGCGGTAGTACTGAAGGCCTGACGCTGCCTGGAACGGCTGCAGGACCATTCTCTGACTGGTGGAGGGGGGCGGCACAGGACAGGGACCCGGTACAAGAAGCTTCCCACGAGGACCTGGGACCTGAACCATCAACAGCTGAGTGCCTTTAGGGGCCGGACTTACAGGTGGAACCACAGAGCTGCTCACCTGAGACTCTGAAGCACACGAGACCAGCAGGGACATGGTTTACTTATAGAGTCATGGTTCTCAACCTGAGGTCCTTCAGGAGAGCCACAAGATGAATCTAAGAGGTAACAAGAGTTTTACAACAAACCTGTAGTCTGAATTCACTCCTGGAGGAAAATGGTTTAAATAAATGAAATGTGTTTTCAGGGGAATCCTGCGTAAAAGACTGCAGCACTGCTTTTATATTGACAACAGACTGAGAGAAAATAAACTTGTAAATGCTGATATTTCTCATTTCTACAAAACAACAACAGACATGATGTTGCCTGTGAAGGTTCTGTTGGACGACGGCCGCAGGATTTGGGATCTTTGGTTTATGAATTAATTCACAAATATTTTCCTCCAGGTGGGAGATTTGGTCAACGTAAAGGTCATATTCTAAAGACACATATATGAGATCGGGTAAAGATATTGATATTATTAAATCTGAGTCACGTTTGAGTTATTTCATTTAGGAAAAAGAATAATAGAATAATTTCAGAAGGAATATTTCTTTCTATTCAGTCATAAATTAAAATGATGAATATTTGGTTAAATTAGGGGCCGACAACATCTGTACTGTGATGAACACACAGTCCACCTGTGACAGGTGACACTAAACACTGTTCTGCAGTAAAGGTTTTGACCACTGATGTATTTATATCTAATAAGCTGTCCAGCTGTCCATCAAACAGATCAATAACTGATTCATAATAATGAACTGTTCTTCAGTATTACCTGCAGTGGGGGCGGAGCTGCCAGAAGCTGCAGGTAGCACTCTGACCTGACTGGTCCTTCCTGCAGGACCCGGGTACACCGTCACAGTTACGACCCGGGACTCCGCCCTCTTAGGTGCTTCACCTGTAGGCTGGTCAGAGGAGGCAGGCGATTGGTCGACCTTGGCTGCTGCAGGCTGAAGCACTGTGACACACAGACGGTCAGTTGGAGGTGTTAAAGTACAGTCTACTGCAGATCTATTGCAGTTTTATGTCGGTACTCTACAACAGATTTCAGCTCTTCTGCAGGTAATAATCTCACTTCTTTCACGAGCTGTAGCTGCTGAATGCTAAAGAGCCATTAATCACTGAAGTGACGTCACACTTTAGTGCGTCTCTGATACACATCTTGCTGGGCTTGGCATGAAGCGTCCACTGAATGGCAGATGTGGGTGTGTTCACCTGTGGGGGGGGTTGAGAAGGTGAGCACTGTGACTGACGGCTGAGTCCTGGGCTGGAGGTTGGCAGCGAGGCCAGAAAGAACAGAGGACGCCGAGGAGACGGTCTGGGGGGTCGGTCCTGAACTCTGGTTCTGAGGAGGTTTAGAGGGGGACGAAGAGGAAGAAGTCCTGTTGGACCCCACCCGGCCAGTGAGATAGGCTGCCAGCCTGTTCGCCGGGTGGAGCGCCCCCATCTTCCCCAACTGGATCTTAGCCAGAGGATACACCTTCCCATTTACCTGTAGAGACAGAGAGGAGGGGGCCACAGTAATATCACAATAGAAAGAATTGAGTGAGTTTCTTTGGATGTTTTAAAACATGTAAATATCTTTGCAGTTGAAACATCTTCAACAGTTTAAATGTCTTCAGCTGTTGAAGGTGGAAGTGTAGCTGACACAGGTGTCAGTGGAAACAGAATTATTAAGTTTAAATGGCAGCAGATTGTCAGCGCTGAGTGAAAGTGCTGAAAACGGTTGAAATGTCAGTTGAAGTCCTGAAGGAAGTTTGAAGGTAAACACTGGAAGTTGATGAGCCAGTGATGGAAGAAGTGAAAGGAGTTGAAGTTTTGGCTGATGTGTAAATAGTGAGTTTCATAAAAATGGCTTCTTCAGCCTGATACCAAATGATGAACTACAAAAGTACGTTTGTGTTTGTAGTCATTTGAAACCGCTTCAGTGTCTCCGTGTGCTGGTCACAGTCTAAAGTAGATGTCAGCTGAAGTGTCATTTAATGTGTAAGTTCTGCAAAGAAGTCGAAGTGTTGGCTGAAGTGAGTGAGTTGTAAACAACTGATGAAGACATCTGAAGACTGAGATCCAGCTGAAAGCTCCAGAAACAAGTGGACCATAAATTTACATTATCTTGTCAGATTACTTTAATTTGATCAAATCCACAAACTGTCCAGCGACCCTGCAGTAATAACAACACGGCGTTCTTACCTGGACCAGCTGGTCTGTTCCCTCCGGCTGCTTCCTATTGGCCGAGAGGAAGCCGGCGGGGGAGATTCCTGTCAGGAAAGGCAGCGCCATAGTGACTCTCTCCTCCTTCTTCTTCTGTGAAATAATTTTCATTTCCTTTCTGAGGTTTTCTCTCCCATCATCCACCTGCTGATCTGTTGATCCCGGCTCCTCCTCCTCGATGTCACCTTCCTCCACCTCTCGCTGCCAGTCTTCAAGAGGCTGTACCTCTTCCTCCACCTCTTCCTCCTCCACCTCCCGCTGCCAATCTTCAGGAGGCTCCGCCTCCCAGAGCACCTGTTTCAGGTTGACCTGCTGAGAGACACGAGGTGCATTCAAAACCACTCCATCATTCTGTCCTCTAACAGTTATCATGCTGTGCCATCACTGGCGGGTGTGGAGTCACATGACATCTATAACATGTGACCCACTGCACTGTGACACTGCTAGCAGACAGTTCGTGTCATGGACTTTATATATAAAATGCATTTACTCGGGTTTCAGACACAGGTAAAATGGCGGACAGTAAATATAGTGACGTGATTTCCATGGATATAGAGAGCTGGACGCAGCGTTTGTTCCTATGAAAGCTGCTCAGCGGGACATGAAGCCACAGAAGTTCCACTTCCTGGTATAAAATGACCCAGATTTTCCTCACAGCTTCCTTTAGCCCAGCCTCCCAGCTGCTCGCTCACATGAACGGCAGCGACTCTGTAACTCTGGATTCAGCTGTTGATGCACTTTAAAACTTTTAGGACGTCATGATTTAGTCAAGTGTTTGTACCTCAAAATAAAAGACCCTCTGATTTACAGACGTCTCTGTCACAATGTTAGTCTGCGGGGAAAAGACCAGTGAGCGTCACGTGACCCGGAAGTTGTAATTACACGGTTTTGCCACTATGTCAAACAGTCAGGCACACTTCCTGGGGGGGTTGATAATTTTAGGAAAAGCTTGAAACTTCCTGCGGCTGCTTCAAAATAAAAGCTTCTACAGAAGAGAAGTGAATAGAAGAGAAGTGAATTTGTGTTCGACAGTGAAACAGCTGCAAGACGTTTTGAGAGTCCGTCACTGGCAGCAGCTTCAATTACAAACATTTCAGCTCAGGTTAGACGTTGCTCTAAACCTTCTGTGCAACCCTAAAATATCCTACAAACGTCCCGAACACGTCTGTCTGCAGAGGGTCTCTGCAGACAGACCTCTACAGGGTCACCAGTGACGACTGACTGGGATTATTCTTGTATAAATCTATATATTGTCCCCATTCTGCCTTTAACACCTCGTTACTTAATTCAAAGCGCACTAGTTGGCTGTGTTTTGATGAGGTGAAGATGTCTGAATCACTCAGAAACAGGACGGATATTTTATCAGAATAAGATTTAGATTCTTGTCTACCTGCTGTTGTTCCATCTCCACCTGTTCTCCATGTAGTGGTTTCACTGGTGCTGCTGGCTTTTCCCACTCCAGTTTCGGTCTGGAGATGTGGATTTTGTACTGGATGCAGCTATCGGCGCCGCTCTCCTCCACAGTCTGACTGATTGGACTGATGAGATACGTTCTGATCCAGAAGGGCTCATTCAGTCGGTCCCAAGCCATCGCCTCACACAGCTTCTTCAACACGTGGCTCCGGTCGGCGTCGCTCAACCACTTACACTCTGCCAAGATGATCAAACGCTTCGACGGCTTCGGGTCACGTGACTCGGACGTTGTAATTAGTTGTGCTGGAGGACTCGGAGGCTGAACCAGTTCACCTGCTGATGAAAAAACACAACACCTGAATCAGTTTCCAACCACAAACTGCTGAACACCCAGAGGTCAGCGTGGCTCCACATAGGCCAGTGTGGATGATCTTGGTGTCCTGCTAAAGAGAGACACTGTCTGTGTCTCTCTCTCGTTGTGGAGTCTGGATCTTCAGGACCTGGCTGCTGCTACTGTTGTTATTAGTGTAGCTGTTGTTGTGCTGCTGATACTGTTGATTGTTTATTTTAACATCTGTAACATTGTAGCTGCCGTTGCTTTACATCTGTATGTGGAATTGTACTGTGCTGCTGTGTGTTCTCTTTCATCCTGCTCTCACTCTACCCCCCCCCTATCTATATCTTTTTTCTCTCTCTACCCAACCGGTCGAGGCAGATGACGCCCACCCAGAACCTGGTTCTGATTCTGGTTCTGGTTCTGCTCGAGGTTTCTGCCTGTTAAAGGCAGTGTTTCCTTGCCACTGTCTCCTGGTGCTGCTCATGGTGGACATGTTGGGTCTGTACATATAGAGTTGGCTTGGACTTGTTCTATATTAACAAGTGCTATG
>JAVQJF010017349.1:0-18790 GCA_036023855.1 Gadopsis marmoratus | reverse complement strand
GAAGGTTTGCTGTGTCTCCCAGCACAGTCTCAAGAGCATGGAGGAGATTCCAGGAGACAGGCAGTTACTCTAGGAGAGCTGGACAGGGCTGTAGGAGGTTCTCAACCCAGCAGCAGTATCTGCTCCTTTGTGCAAGGAGGAATAGGTTGAGCACTGCCAGAGCCCTATAAAATGACCTCCTGCAGGGCACTGGTGTGAATGTCTCTGACCAAACAATCAGAAACAGATTTCATGAGGGTGGCCTAAGGACCCGACGTCCTCTGGTGGGCCCTGTGCTCACTGCCCGACACCGTGGAACTCGATTGGCATTTGCCATAGAAGACCAGAATTGACAGGTCCGCCACTGGCGCCCTGTGCTTTTCACAGATGAGAGCAGGTTCACCCTGAGCACATATGACAGATGTGAAAGGGTCTGGAGAAGCCGTGGAGAACATTATGCTGCATGTAACATTGTTTAGCATGACTGGTTTGGTGGTGGGTCAGTGATGGTTTGGGGAGGCATATCCAAGGAGAGATGCACAGACCTCTACAGGCTAGACAACGGCACCCTGACTGCCATTAGGTATCGGGATGAAATCCTTGGACCCATTGTCAGACCCTGTGCAGTGGGTCCTGGGCTCCTCCTGCTCCAGGCATGCATACAAGCACGTGGGGTCCATTCAAACTACTGAGTACCATTTTGAGTTGCTGCAATGACATTTCAGCAAAATGGACTAGCCTGCCGCATCATTTTTTTCCACTTTGATTTTCAGGGTGTCTTGAATTCAGCCCTCTGTAGGTTGATAATTTTCATTTCCATCAGACGATGTGGCATCCTTTCGTTCCTAACACATTACCCAGTCCATATCAGTATAGATATCATCAGGATTTTTTTTCCCATTGAGATCTGATGTGTTTTCAACGTGTTCCTTTTAATTATTTTGAGCAGTGTACAAAATGTTATATGTTCATGTGAAACATTATTGTAATCTCAAAAAGATGTAGCTTCAGTTTCAGCCCGGTTAAAATCGTGGTCTCTTCATGATTCTTAAAAGCATCAAATACTTACTGCACTACTTGTTGTTTTCTGTGTAATTTTATTACATCAGCTTTATTGTCTTTGCAGCAGGATGTAGTGAAGTTTCAGGGAAATGTTGGGACAAATAATATGTTACATAAAGTGGCCATTAATATCATAATGTTTTGTTTCCTGGAAAGCTATTGTACATCTAATCATCCAGGGTATCTGCACTTTCTTTTAACAAAAGGCCTGAGAAGGTGATGTTAGTTATAAAATGTTTTTGTATGTGATTCCAGGCTGTCAATAGACAGTAAACATCTAATAAATTAAAAGTTGGCTTGTACAAGATGTTGATTTCAGCAGAAAACTTAAATTAATTGATCATGTTCATTGGTTAATACATCCCTCAATTTTATACAACTTATCTGGGTTGTGATCATTTCTTTAATTATATCTTTAGGAGTTATTGCTGTGACCTGCTGGGATGTACTGAAAAGGTGTGATATGATAACAAACAATTCCAGGCCACATCGTCCCTGCTGGTTTTCCACCATACTTTCATACTGAAACAGGTGTTGCACTGTATTTTATGTGCTATTAAAAGTCTTTAATTTAACTTGGTGAACTTGCAGAAACCGTGTGTCGTTTTTCATCTGACTACCGGTACGTGCAAAGTAAAATGTCTCTCTTCCCTTCCACCCTCTCCTCACCACCAGGACCCGGAGCCAGAGATGGAGGCGGTCAGCTCCAGCCAGGAGATCCCGGTGTCCTCAGTGCCCCAGCAGCCCGAGAAGCTGTCGGTGTCGACGCAGACCAAGAAGGCCAACGGAGGGTCGCCACGCACACTGCACCGCAGCACCCAGACTAACAGTGATGGCGCCTGCCAGAACATGTGCCATGAGAAGTACACCAAAGTCTTCAACGACGTCAAGGAGATGATGAAGGCCGACAACAAGAGGGAGACGGAGAGGGTGGTCAGGGAGGCTCTGGAGAAGGTGCGTTTGTGTTTGATGGTTGGCAATCTTTGAGATCTTTTAGAGAGTTTGAGCATGTATTGGACTGCACCTCAGTTTAAAAAGCTGAGCCTGTCTTTGCTCGTTCTTCAGCTCCGTGCGGAGATGGAGGAGGAGAAGCGCCAGGCGGTGAGTAAGGCAGTGGCTGGAGCTCAGGCGGAGATGGAGAGGAAGTGTAAGCAGGTGAAGGAGAAGTGTAAAGAGGAGTTGGTGGAGGAGGTGAAGAAGCTGGTGACCCAACACAAACAGCTCATCTCCCAGACAAAAAAGAAGCAGTGGGTGAGTCCTGGGCACATTTTATTTTTAGCTCTGTAGCTGTAGTTCAATCCTGTGTGACGTTTGGATTCAGCTCAGGATCCGTAACATTTTAGTTATAAACATTCAGAGTCTGTTGTGTTTTTTGTGCAACCCGTGTTCAGATTAATTCGGTTATTTCATGATATGTTTTTTTTTCTGTCAATAACAAGTTCTGTTAATAAAATGTTTGGAGAGCAGAGTGCAGAGTTTCAGGATTCTTTGTCTTCATTTCAAACACTGAAGTTCACATTCAGTTTTCAGCCAGTGGTATCTGGTTTCAAATATTGCTAAAATAAGATCAAAATTACCAATTTAAAAAAAAAAACATTCTTAAATGTAAAGTGACTCGCATTGTTTGGAAACAATCCGTGTTTTAAATGAGTCTGATGGGGCGTTTTTTGGGGCTGTGCTTGCTTGTGTTTTAGTTATTTCGCAGTAATATTAGTGTCTTGGGTTTTTTGTGTTTTGTCCAGGATTAGATGAGTTTGTGTAGTATGTGATGTTTATCGGTATATACATATCAACTCAAAATATGCTGTAATTTACAGTTATATTATACGTGATCTTTACAATAATTAGAATAATTCTATTACTTTTTATATTTAGTTCCGCTTTTCAGGGATCTGTTTGTCTGTTGTTGCTTCCAAGCTGTAAATTAATTTTTCTGAGTGTTTTTAAAGCAATACGCCCCAAGATTCTGTGGTGTACATTTATTTATTTATAAATCACTGTAAACCACAGCTTTGCATGGCGTATTGCTTTCATAAAATCGTCACTACACATAGATGGTGTGGTGTCATAATAAACACACAGTAACAAGAAACTGTGCTAATTTATTGATAACAAATAAATATTTTTCAGTCCCTCCCCCTGTATCCTGTCCACCTCTTTCATCCACACTGAGCCCTCCCAGTAAATCCAAAATTCACAAAAAATTCTGGCATTTTGAAACAATTTGTTTGGCACAGGAATTCTGATGTTATACGGTCACAGGTGTTTTATGATTACTTTTTCCCGTCTTGTTTTCAGTGTTATAACTGTGAGGAGGAGGCCATGTACCACTGCTGCTGGAACACCTCGTACTGCTCGATCAAGTGTCAGCAGGAGCACTGGCACGCCGACCACAAACGAACCTGCCGCAGGAAGAGATGAACAGGCCCTGCCCCCTCCTGACCCTACACAGCACGCCATTGGCTCTCACCCTCTCCCCCGACCTTCTGTCAGTCAGTGTCTACGCAACACACACACACACACACACACACACAAACCTCCCTCCTGCTTCTCTACTTGCCTTCCTGAAAACTTTGTGGACCTGATGTTTTCTGCGTGAAAAGAGCCATTTGCCCCCCACAACCCCCCCCTTTTCCCCCTTATGTTTCTATTATTTAACGTACCCATTGTATTGATTTTTTTTTTATACTTGCTATATGTTTATTTTTTTCTTATGCATCATGAACAGATTGCTCGAGAGCATGGCTCAAATGCAGAGTTATGGTATGATTTTGTTTGTTTCAATTTTTTTCAATTTCTTGCTGATTTTGAGCTTGTGGCAGAGAATGTGTTAAGTGTTTAGTAACAGCTGAGCATTAACTGAATACATTTTATTACCTGAATTTTTAAAAAAAATCACTTTTCTTACTGTATAAATGCAACAAATACACACCATCAATCTTACAAAACATTTTAAAACCTACCGTAAGTACCATCGCAGCATTGAACTAACTCTGCTTTCATAGAGAAAACATTTAAAAAATAACAAAAAAACTGCATAAGATCTTGAATAGTGGGTGACAGACATTAATATATTTAGTTTTTTATTTTCATGGAACTATTGCGGTGGACAGCACGTTTTTTCATTTCTACCTAAAAAGTCACTTACTGGGAACAGGGTCACGAAGCTGACAAAATAAATCTTCCATGTATTATTTTTATTCTAATTAATATTGTGCACATTTTTTTTAATTAGACAAATTTTTATGAGTCAAATATTAAAAGTTTTTAATTTGTTCTAAATTGGAGAAATGTATAGCAATCTTTACTGAGCTGGATCTTAGAGAGGTTCCACAGTTTGACAGTTTTTCCACAGTTTTGCACACTTGGTTTATTTTAACTACCCGAATGCCTGTAATATAGCCAAAAATAAATCTGACATTTTGTTGAACCCATCGGGGAAGATCCGGTGAGTCCTCCCTTTCCTGCTCCCTCCTACAACCCTAAAAAATGATGTATATTTTTCCGAGCTTCGTCAGTGTAATTTTTTTATAGTGATGTACACTCAAATTTTATTCTTTTCTTTTTTTAACCTGAAGTGACTAGCTATGAGACTTTTTCACTGCTTATGCTGTAGTTGGTGGTCAGTGCCCGTTTCTCTTTCTTTCTTCATCCTCTTACTCCGAGTAAGGCTACATGCATGTTGATAGTTTTACAGTTTGTCTTTTTTTAATTATTATTATTATTGTTATTATTACTAATTACGGTAAAACAAAAAAAAGAGAGACCAGAAGCTCGCTGGTGTCTAATAAGCAATGACGATGGATGGACCAATATAAAACATTATGCAAATGTGAATGATCAAATTAACCTTTTCGATACTTTTCTCTGCGCTGGATGTCGAGTTTCGATGGTGTATAAATATGGTGCTTGGAATCTTTTTTCAAAGGGGCAATAAAATTGCCGGTTTTTTAATTTTCTCTGAGAAGTGTGACACTTAAAGTTTGTTTGTTGACTGTTTCCTCGGTTATGACGATTGACTGACTGAACGGAGGAAAATATTTCAGCTACTCTGTACAGATGCCTCGGTTTGGTTTTTTTAGACACAGATTGCTGTTGAATCACTTTGTGCTTCTGTTAATATGTGACAAATAAAATACCGTAAATTCTCACATAGCGGGCAGGACCTTTTTATTCACCTTAAGTGTTGTGGTAAATGTTTTCTTAAGTTAGTATAAAATAAATCACCCTCCATTCTGAAGTCATGCAATTCATGAGCCAATAGACATCAAACAAAGCCAAACTCCCAATTCTGTACTACATACTAACTGAATCAAGTTGAATCAAGTATTTAATAATACTGGTGCAGTTTTTGTAACATGCTTCACCATTTTATACCAACAGGAGTTGCAATTTCAAGAATGAGTCAGCAAAATGTTTTTCCTAAAAACTAAATAGTTGTTGTTAGTTTTCTGAGATGTTCTTGGAGTGCCACCATCCACAATTAATTTTTTTTTCTCCAGCTCCTACAATTCCTTTGTGCATTTTGAGAGAATTATGTATCAGTTTTGATGTAATCAACGCAGCACTTATAAATCAACTACTACTTAAAAACAGTTTTGAGTAAACTTAATTTTGCTGCCTTTTTTCACTGTGTGAAGAATTAATACTCAAAGCCTTCCTAGAATTTGTGTGACGTTTGGAATTGGGACATTGTTATAATCACTTCCTCCTACCTGGAAGGCTTTTACTGTGAAATATGTACAGGAAGTGTTGCGTTTCATAAACGGCAGCCGAATCTTCTATCTTCAACAAATCCCATTTAAAAATGAATAAATTAGAAAATAAAAAAAAAACAAGACCAAAACCAACAATATGTTAGTCCGTCTCAATCCTTTCTGACTTCCTGTCTGTGGCTCTCGGCTCCAATCCCATTGGTTCCTACTGAAGATGGAAATCTAAAGTAATTTCTCAGTAATTTCCTAAAACAGCTGGTCACTGTAGTTTAACGAACTTTACTCAAACAGTCGAAAATAGAGCATATGTTGGGGACTATTTTCAGGGGCGGATGAATCCACACTTGCTGTGGTTGGGGCAGCAGGATGAGTCTGAATAAATTATGGGCTTGGGATGCATGGATAGCACTTGGTAGGAGGATACAATACATCCATCGTTGGTTGTTAATGGGATTTCATGACTATAAGAAATATTGTGCAAGTACAAACAATATGATTATTGTTGTTTGAGAAGAGTCCGCTATTACAGAGAATTTACGGTAACTGTTGTTCCAGACTTCAACTCTTCGCTCACTCATCTCTGGAGTCTTTTCTTTGGAAACTCATTTAAGTGTATCACTTTAAGATGTAACAATTTATTGTACAGTTCAGCTACTGTTTGACCTTTGACCTCTCTTCTCCTCTGCTGTGTTTAGGATTTATTTTTCTAGCAACCATTAATATCTGATTTCTGGAAAGACTTGTTTAATGTTTTCTTCTGCAGGCTTTCAGGCCAAGCATGCCGTCGATTTCTTTCTTTTTTGTTTCTTTTTAAATCATCGTTGCACTACATGTAAATAAAATGTCGTTCTGTCAATAGCTCCTCCCTCATATGTACATTGTACATGAATTCACAAATATTACATTTCAGCAGTGTTGTTTTTTTTTTTTTTTTGTATCAGCTGCTTCATCCTAATGACTTAGTTCTTGTTTTGTACAATCGTCATCATATCGGCTCCGTTGTTACCACGACACTTTTGAGGTCTGTCATTTTCAACGTGTGTGTGTTCCTGGTTTGATTATTTTTATCTTTGAATTATTTTAAATATTGAAAGCTACACTGCACCTTCGATGTATCTGAATATTTCAATGTGTGTCATCTTGAAAATCAACCAGCCAACAAATAAATGCATGTTCTTCCAAACCGGCATACCTGTTGAAGGTGACACAAGTTTTATGTTACACACACGCACGCACGCACGTACGTACGTACGTACGTGGCCTGCTTTCTTTTCTGTTTTTATATTTGTCCATCCGAACGTAAAAGTCTTCAGTGTGAAAGTTTTTGTTTTTTGTTTTCTTCCCTGATGTGGAAAACATTTTGTTGTCATTCCAGTTTGTATCTCTGGTTTTGAAACTGCATGAGTAAAAGGTGTGTGTGTGTATCTGGCTCTTCTTTTCGTTTAGTTTTCTCATGTAAGAACAGACATAGTTGCCCTCTCTCAGAGTGATGCAATATGACAATGATGTTTTTTTATTATCTGGAACTTGAGTCGTGCTAAATCACATATTTGAGGCTGTTTTCAGCTTGAAAAAAAGTGAGTAAATCAATCAGATTGTTGCCCATAACCAGACATTTCACTGTTATGATTCCAGGGTATTTTAGTACATAATACTATGAGTACTAGATGAAATCCTGCTTGTACTTGCAGAGTATTTATGTACTTCTAACTGGAACAAACCAGTGTAACATTTCTCACCTCCTGTAGGTCATCTTCTCTTCTGTCCATATGTAAACTATTAATTGTGGCTTAACATTTTCTATGCTCCTGACTTTGTTTTTTGACGCTTTAGCTAGCAATATGTATATAAATATATTCTATGTGCTAACATGGAGGAAATAAATGTATCATCAAGTTCCTGTGTTTCCAGTGTTTGATGACTGAACTTGGTCATTTTAAATCGTCAGCTGACCCAGATCACAAAACCTTTGTTCACGTCACTCTAGTGGTATTTTAGCCGTGCAGATTTTGGGTTTTATTGGTCTAGATTTTGAGACGTCTGAAATTTTCAATCTGAAAATGTCACCAAAACTATCAGCATGACAAGTTGCCGCTACAGGTATGGCAGGATGGAAGCTGTAGTTCAACTCTGATGTAAAGTGACAGTCCTCAAATGTTAGGGTTGAGTAAGGACCATGTTTTAGCAGAGTATAGGATCAAGTCATTTAAACTTCTGGGATATTGATCTGGTCAATTAAGTAGCAGAGGGGGTTGTTAACCCTTATGCCCTCCTCAAAAATACTCCCTCTGGACACCTTCATGGCAAAAATGTACACAAACACAAAAACTGCTATAAAATCATCATACGTCAATATTTCTTTTCTGCTTTTTTTTCATAAATCTCTTAAACAACTTCCAACCAGCTCAAAACTACCAAACATTCAATCATTTTTAGGATTTTAACCCTCTAAATGCCAGTTTAATTATTTCAATTATTTCACTATTTATTACAAAAAACACAAAAAAGAGGTCTTCTACCACCTTCACCAAATGTGTCAGGTGCATGCTGCAGGACCTGCTGGTCTGCTGCTGGAAATAAACTAAACACACACAACTTAAAAATTATTTTACACACAAACAAACACACAAAAAAAAAAATCACTCTTGGGGCCCCCAGATAGTCACACGGCTCCATAATATTACTGGCAAAAATACAAGAATTTCATGCATCAGCCTACAATGGGAAAACGGTCGAATATGGTGGAATACAGTAAAAATGTCAAATATCACTTTTCTTCCAAATGAAATGCTGACATTACAGAATGCATGGTTTTATACTGTAAGGACAGGGAGATTAAAAAATGTGGTTTCAATGGAATTCAATGAGGTATTTTTGGCCACGAAGGTGTCCAGAGGGAGTATCTGACACTACATAAAAATACTAATGCAATCAAATCAATTTTGCTGGTAATCTTTGAGATATCCAAGACTCTAATCACCACCAAGCCCCATCCCCCTACTATTTATTATATGGAAAATAATGGATGTTTTGTGTTTTTTTGTAAACAATAGTGGAATAATTGAAATAATTAAACTGGCATTTAAAGGGTCCTGAAATTATTGAATGTTTCGTAGTTTTGAGCAGGTTAGAAGTTGTTTAAGAGATTTATGAAAAAAAAGCAGAAAAAATATTGATGTATGATGATTTAAGCAGTTTGTTTGCGCGTGTACATTTTTGCCACGAAGGTGTCCAGAGGGTGCAAAATGCATCACGGAAGTATAAAAGACATCAAAGAGTTAAAAACACGAAACGTTCTTGCAAAAATTCAGGCCAAAAGCTGTAACAAAATGATCACCAAATCAAAAATAAAATTTGAGAAAAATTTACAAAAATGCCCGAGGAGATCAGCTGCTTTGGTGTTAATGAAATTAACAACAGATGCACTAGAGGGGCAACAATGAGACGACCCCCAAAACAGGAGCGGTTTTACAGGTGGAGGCCACTGATATTTTTTCCCCTCCTCATATTTTCTGACTATTTTCACTAGTTTTGCATTTGGCTAGGGTCACTGTCACTACTGGTAGCATGAGGCGATACCTGGATCCTACAGCGGTTGCACAGGCAGTCCAACTCCTCCAGGATGGCACATCAATACATGGCATTTCCAGAAGGTTTGCTATGTCTCCCAGCAGTCTCAAGAGCATGGAGGAGATTCCAGGAGACAGGCAGTAACTCTAAGAGAGCTGGACAGGGCTGTAGAAGGTCCTTAACCCAGCAGCAGGACAGGTATCTGCTCCTTTGTGCAAGGAGGAACAGGATGAGCACTGCCAGAGCCCCACAAAATGATCTCCAGCAGACCACTGGTGTGAATGTCTCTGACCAAACAATCAGAAACAGACTTCATGAGGGTGGCCTGAGGGCCTGGTGTCCTCTGGTGGGCCCTGTGCTCACTGCCCGGCACCGTGGAGCTCGATTGTGCTATGAGATAACTCTGTTATGATATAGCGCTATATAAATAAAATTGAATTCAATTGAATTGATTGGCATTTGCCATAGAACACCAGAATTGGCAGGTCCACCACTGGCACCCTGTGCTTTTCACAGATGAGAGCAGGTTCACCCTGAGCAAATGTGACAGACGTGGAGAATGTTATGCTGCCTGTAACATCATTCAGCATGACCAGTTTGATGGTGGGTCAGTGATGGTCTAGGGAGGCATATCCATGAAGGGATGCACAGACCTCTACAGGCTTTCTGTAGATATTATATATAATATATATAGAGATATATATATAGAGATATATATATCTCTATATATAATATATACTATACTTTTCTTCTCTAGTGTGAACACACCGAAGCTCTAAATAAATTACCAAAGTAATCGAGTAAAAGATTAATTGAATAATTGATAAAAAAAAACATTTTCCAACATTAGCTAACTAAGTACATTCTCTTTTTCAAAATAGAAGATCCCAGATGTATTCTGAATGAATCTAAATTTAACATTCACGAATTTTTCCACCTGTGATATTTTGGGAACTCAAAATAAGTCTCATATAATAGTGCTATATAGTATGTGTAAGAACAAAGTAGGACACACCAAAAAGACACCACATTCCACTTTTTAAGCATTTGTTCTATTTCCAAAAACCTGCATAATAATAGATACACCAACATCCCATTTATTGTCAAAACTGTTGAAATATTTATTAAATTGAAAGACTCATAAGACATTTTTAAAAGCTTTAAAAAAAAAAAAACTACTGGGGGACATACATCTTGCTGATAAAAAGAAAGTGAAACAAACGGTGAAAGTGCTTTTTTTCTTTTCAAAAATCGCATTCCTGCAACCTTTGACCTCTCCACAGCGCTTGTAATGAGTTAAAGGGTCTCTGGTAAAACTTCCTGTTTCAGTCTTTATTCCTGTCATGACATCACTGTTTGAGCCCTGATTGATCTGTCCATGTAAAAATATGAAGGACTTCTGACTCTGATATTTACAATAGCAGCGGCTGCTCGCTGACCTGCCTTTGCAGGGACACTCGGATTCACCTTTTCCCAGCCGGAAGTGTTAAAAAAAAATAATCCAGTACTTGCTGTTGGTCTTCTTGAATTTGAGGAGCTTCATTCCAACATTAAAGGACAATGTTTTAATTCCTCCTGAACACCACTAGAGGGCAGCAAAGGGTGTCAAGTTAGTCACATGTGATCCTAAATTACAATTTGATACTGAGTTTTGTATTTCACCTTCAACCCACTCAATAATACTGCCCTTCACAAGAAAGGAAAAGGGGTCAAATTATGCAATTTACATAAATTACTCACTTTGAAAAAATATTGAATGCAGCAATTAGACATTTGAGGGAATTGTTTATAATTTAAAAAGGCACAAATTACAAATTCTAAAGATTGACTTACCAAAAAATCATTCCTATTGACTGGAGAAAAAAGGTCAAAACCTTTAGACTTATTGTAATAAAAGTTGATGTTTTTTTCCCCAAACTGGACATTTTGGGTCAGAAGTGTTTGTATGGGGAGCTGAAATAAAACTCCTCAAAGCTTCACCAATAAAACATTTCAGACCAACGTGCAGATAAAAAGCATCGTATGTCAAACTGCTTCTGTCTGGTGTGAATCCTTTACTCATATTTTAATATAATCTAATCATATATTTCTATTTCTCATAAGCTTGATGCGTTTCACTCAAGATAATACAATGCTTTTTTGTTTTATTATATTAGCAAATATTCGAGAGCAAAACATTTAACGTCTCGTCATATACTTCTAAAAGAGAAAGAAAATAAATTAATTCAGTTTCTGTTTGTACATACTTACATGATATGAATTTACGTGGTTCTGCTTCAGTCGAAGCAAAGTTTGTACGGAAAAAAGACTTAAAGGCTGCAGCTGTTAGTTTATGAAAATTAGCACACTGATCTCCTGCTGAGATGGGACGGACGGTTCAGAAAATAATGTTGAATAAAAAATAAATAAATGCAACACTTACATTGCTCACACAAAAACCCCAACAAGCTAACATGAAACAAACGTGTAGTACCTCATCAGAAAATTGAAGGACAGCTGCCCCCCTCAGACCCCACCCCCGTATCAAAACATATCTTGCTCTTTGTAATGGTTACCGTAAAAACGTAAAATAATTTTCGCAACAGTTTTGTTTTTGTGTAAATATCCTTTTCAAAAAATAGCCTAAACTTTTTCAAGGACGTTTAAAAAAACAAAAAACCCAAGCAACTTCAGCAAATACTTAACAGGAAAACATAGAGTGAGCCACACGCAATTTAAAAGCACAGATTTTTGCTACATTAACGATTGTCCTCTGCCGCCTCCGGGCCACACAATTACCACTTTTCCGTAAACAATCGGCACAAATCGGGGACTTGGTTGCTCTGGATTGGGGCGGCTGCACTTCCTCTCAGGCCGAGTACAAATCTCGCCTCTTGGCCCTGGGCACTAATAACCTAAATATAACCACTTGATTCTGGGAGCTAGTTGGCAGCAGTACACAGCCTGGGAGTAAGCGCTGCCTGAGAGACCTAATTCAGGGCAAAAAAGTTAACTACTTCTGTTCCCTTGTGCCACAAACTCTGACTCCTGTTTTGTTGTTTTTCAGTCTCAGGAGCCGTCCAGTTTGCTTCTTCCTAAATAATCCTTCATCCACCTCTATAAGGGCCTCTAGGGAGAACTACATGTTGTAGGCCACGTAGATGGGGTCCAACTGGTCGGCCAGGAAGCCATCGCGCAGGTGCATGCGCTGCTTCTCCCCACGGGAATTGATGGGGATAACGCCGATGTCGACCACCACCACCACGCCCACGATCAGGTAGTGCTCCTCCAGCACCACGTTGGTGACCAGGGGAACCAGGTCCAGGGCCTCCTGCTCTGAGCCGTCTAGCTCCACCACCACCACCAGCAAGTTGGTCCACGTGAACACCGCGCTGGAGACACAGAAGAAAAAGAAACAACGTGCACATGACGTGTGTCCCTCCAGGATCTCACAGGGTTGTTTTTTTTTCTGATAATTTCAGACCACAATTACTCAATTTCCAGCAGCAGTTCCAACTAAATTGCACTGATTGTTGGCCATTTTTTAGTTATGAAGTGAGTCATTGTGATATTTCATAACCAAGTCTGTAACTAAAATAAATCTAGACATTGATTAGGATGTCAGGAATGCTCTGCATGTGTAGTGAAAATAGGCAGGAACGTGAGCCCCGTTCTCTAACGTTTTGCTCCCTGAATTGAGTCTAAAAGCAGGGTTCGTACAGCCTTTTAAGAGTAAAATTCAAGCATGTCTCAAGGTACCTAAACTAAAAACATCCAGACTCTCGTAGCCTTTATCATCACATCTAAATTGTTACAATAAATAAATACCAGGAGACCACAAACAACTTTTGGTTTACACGAGTGATTGTGTACATAATGAAACAGTAGATTTTCAAGGACAATATTCCTAACCTTGAAAACATAACTTAAAATTAATCATATTCCTAACTTTCAAGACTTTGGATGAACCCTGTCAAAGGTAACTGTAGTGCTGTTGTTAAATTTGAGATGCTTTAGTTTCATCAACTGGAGCCAGATAATTTATTTTCAAACATAGCTGACACTTTGAGACAGACAAGTGACCTAACCTGCACATTTTTAGACTGTGGGTGGAAACCGAAGCACCTGGAGTAAACCCAGGTTCTTACCCACGTCATACCGTCCAGCCTTTGTTCAGTTTGACAATTCTTTGGTGGAAAAATTGCAAGATCTTACAAAGAAAGGTCAAAAAGGCCTCAAGAGACTGGCCTGACTGTCTCTTATCGGATCACTTCATTCAGAGCACACAGTTATGTTTGACTCTCTAATTAGACTGATTTCGAATCGGTTGAAGATATATTGGCCATGCAACCTGCAGCTAATGACTCTTGTTTCAGGTTAGCCCCCCCAATCTCTTTAATAGCTACTAAAAATGCCACAGCGTACTTTAGTGCTCCATTAATTATGTAAATACACATAGCAGAAGGATGAAGTGGTTCACTCTTCACAATGTATTCTGAACCGTTCAGAAATGCGGTAAAAACTCGCATAACCAACTTCTAATTTGGTGAAGTCATGTCTCTTTCACTGGTCGTGGTGTTTCATGTTGTTTCATGTCAGCCTGCTGCTGATCCTCACCACTCTGTGATGCTCTTGTGCGTCCGGATGACGGAGGTCTCAATGTCGATGGGATGGTAACGCATCCCTCTCAGCTCCATGGCCTCCTCCAGAGCGCCGACCACGTACAGGGCATCATGGCGTTCTACACACACACACACACAATGAGGAAAAAAGTGTCGAAAGTTTATTTTCTTTACAACAGAGATTTACAACAAATTTCACCTGGATCTGGTGAATAAAATGTCTGTTAAGAAATCATCTAGTGTGCTGTGTTGTGTGTCACATGATTGAGCTGCCATTTTGGCCAGAAAACCTTCAACAAAAGCTGGTCTAAGGTCAAATACTTAGACAAAAGTCTGTGTAAATGCAGGCAGATGCTAAGACCATCAACCTGTTACAGTGACGGTGTGGCCACACTGATAGCTAGCTCACCTGCACTGGTAGTATTTATGTTTTCCCCAAACCTCAGAAGGTGTTAAATATTTCATTTGGCATTCTCACTGCATCATCATGGGTGAAAAGTTCACTCTTCACAGTGATTTACTGGTATTACAGTCACAAGATAAATTCAGCTTTTAAACAGGTACTCAGGTTTAGGAGTCATAATGGCTATAAATCTATAACCATCAGTTCAGTCCCCTCATGGTTAAAATTCATGTTGATTTAAGTAATGATAATGTTGGATTCAAGCAACACATTTTCTCCCAATATTCAGTGTCTAAACTAGCTCCCAAAAACTGAAGCCAAAACATCTGGATCGCCCCCTGGTGGTGGGCTGCAGTGTAGGTCATAAACCCCACACCCTTCCATGTTAGTGGATGGGCCAAACAAAACAAAAAAATAATCAAAATACAGTCAAATAAAATGTTTGAAAAAGGATGGTTTCTGTCATTTTAGGTATTTTTCTGATACGTTTGGCTTTAATTAGTTATTTGTTACTATAAAAAGGGGATGAGAGGTCATGATTGACAGGATTGTGATTGGTGTGTGGGTGGGACCTCGATAAGATCACTACTGCGCAGACTCTGGCTCCAAATGGCGTCACCAGTGCAAGATGGCACCTCTCGTATCCGGGATATTTTGGCTTCATTTTTGTACAGTGGGCGGTAGTGGAGACGTGCCGGCCATCTTTATATACAGTCTGTGGTCTGCACATATAAACAAACCGCGTTTAGAACACTCTAAAAGCACATTAACAAGGTTGGCAGGCCTTAAAATCAGGCTTGAAGCTGCGTTAATGTCCTCACCTCCGCTGGCATCAGTCAGTTCGGTCCTGCGGAGGAAGCCCAGGTATCCGGTTCGAGCCCAAACGGTTTGCGTGTCTCCGAAGCTTAGTCTGGAGTTGAAATGGTCAGACTGCAGCGCCTCATCTCCGTAGACGGTGAAGTAACCGCTGGCGTTGTGGCCGCTGTGCACCCAGATCTACAAACATACGACAACAGCAGGTGGCGCGCCTGTTAAATTTCTGCTTCTTTTGTTTGGCGATATGAGTAAAAAAGGAGAAACCGACTCATTGCAATGAGTTAACATTTGAGATGCAGGAACCAACACATTTTTGGTTTTATATTTAATTAACTCCTTAAAAGGATTAATGGATGATTAAAATTGTTATTAAGATGTTATGTAAAGTCATTAAATTGCTTAATCCAACAGATTGTTTAAGGAGTGAAATAAATGTTAGTTTATAAATGTATGTTTTTATTTTCTAAAATATTAAGAAACATTTTCAAAATCTTAAAAAACAAACTGGTTACGTTTTGCTTCTAGGAATGATCGACTAATGAGTGATTTCAACAGTTTAACCACTTTAATCAGATCACATCAAGCGTAGCAGCTCATTAACCCCAGTTTGTCCACGTTAATGTCAGATGGTAACAGTTAAGGAGGTGTCTCTCTTCCCTGCAAACAGGAAGTACAAAAGTGTCTTCTAAACACTTCTAAACTGCTGCAAAGGAGTGCTCTCTGGGTAATAATTGACAGGGTCATGGGGAGCGAAGGCTGGCCCGTGTGGTCAGATCCAACACAAGAGTTTCTGTAGTTCAAACTGCTGAAAAAGTGAATGCTGGTTCTAATAGAAGGGTGTCAGAACACAGAGCATCGGAGTTTGTTGCATATGTGGACCGTTGTGCCATGCTGTCTGAATGTTAGGTCTGATCGGTGGATATTGACGTATGTTGTTGGTTGCTTTTTATATACAGTACTTCTACGTATACACCTATGTACATAATAGTTCTGTTTATGTTTACCTATCTCTGTTCAGCGTTGTTGTCCTTGTTTCATCATTGAGTGTGTGTACAAAATATGTGGCCGATAGTTTTGAGGTACTGAGGTCCTCTTTGGTCAGCCCTTCCTACTGTGGCCATGATCTTTGGTTTAGGTAAAAAGTGATTTCAGACAAACCTCGCCCAGATGTGACTCTCCCATTGGTCCCTTGGTCTCTGGGTTGGCAATGATGATTCGGACCCCTGGAAGGATCTGTTCAGAAACCAGAGAGATACAAAAAATCTACCTTTAATTTTTATGATTAATAGCTTATTGTTAACAGTTGACATGGAGCATTAAAGTAAAATAAAATGGAAATTATAAGAAATACATAACCAAACACATACGTAAAATAAAAATATACAAAACCTAAACATTTAAATGATTTAATCATTTTAATTATAGGACGAGGTAAAAAAATAAAACCTCACCTTCCCAGACTCCATCAGTGGCAGGCTGTGTGGTGACCCCCTCTCCACTAGTCTGACCCTGTGACGCAAAACATTAAACATCATTAAAGCAAACAAAAACAGATACTCCTGCTTATATCAACAATTAGCCAAATAATTGTTCGTCTCTCCTTTTGGAGTGAAGTTTTTCATACTTCAGCTTATAGTTTTGGAGGATTTGACTTCCATACTGAACACCACACACTCAAAAGCACGTTGACAGAAACAAACGTGGGATTTTTTAACAATGATATCTCAAATACGTCAGTTGAAATGATATAAAGGATGCTGGGCAAAAACAATAATTATATTTTTGCTGCGTCATGTGCTGTGACGTCTGTGGAGGAAAATGACAGCAGAGCGGTCACAGGTCACATTAGCATGTCCTACATTATCATCAGCAGGTTGCATGCTTTGTTAAAGTGGAGCTGTGGCTGACTTGATCTTTAGGGTTTAGAGGCATTCTGATGATGGACTAGTGAAAGTTTTCACCTGTTGGTGGTGCTAAAGGAAAAGTCATTAGGAATCATCAGCTTTAAGCACTACGAATTTCAAGAAAATCTATCCAATAGTTGCCCAGACATATCGGTCTGGACCAAGAGACTGGCCTAAAACATGATTGATCATTGTTTTTACTTATTCTACCTGGAAAAGCATGAAGTTTAGTTTCTCAGCTAAAAAAACCCAATAACAGACAGTTCAGGTGTTAGTTTGTTTAACTCACCTGTCATGCCGTAGCGCTCTCATATCAACATACACAGTGGTGGGGTCAGGTCCTGAGGTGCCCTGAGAAACAACAACAACAACAGTTCGCCCTGCAGGGTCACACAATGTCCTTTTGTACAACTGCATGACAAAAAACTCTTCTACTACTAGAACTGCTACTTCTACTCCTACCAGGGCACTGAGGATGCTACTGCTCATGCATTAGTGTTCACAGAGACAAGCTTTCCCTTCACAGCCGAGGGGAAAGCTTTGAGTTCGAGAGCAAAGATGGCATCCCACAGAACATTTACAAAAAGGCCGGTGGGGGGAACAATGTGGGAGCGGCAGCAGTGGGATGATTTTAGAAGGAAATCAGCAAAACAAAACTCAGATTAGACACAGATTTCTATACTTAGATTTGACTTTACTGACATGCAAATAAAAAATGTTTTAAAAATCACAATAAAACTCTTAGAGGGAAGAAAAAAGGCAAAAGTGATACCAAACCAGGAAAGGGGTGATGATGACGTAGTTGAGTGATAAAAACTCTTAAATCTATGGAAAATGTTGCAGATTTGATTTGACCTACATATCTTGTACAGACCAGCTAAGTGTCTCAGTTCTGTGTTGACTGCTGTACTCTTACATGTGAGTGAGAGGGAAAGTTTTTAAGATAAATCAAGACAGAGGAAAAAGATGGAGATAAAGACCACCTGTTGCGACCTCTCTCTTCCTCCACCATCCCTCCATCCCCCCTTTCTCTCTCAGGAATCAGGTGAATCTGGCTATGAAAAAAAAAAATCACCAGATGCCCACACCCAGAGCAATAACATGGAAGATAGCATCATCCTTGCAAAGTAGCTACAGGATGCGGCGTCCATCTTTATATACAGTCTGTGTTTGGAACACGGAGGAGAAGCGGTTTCTGCAGTCACACCAGAAAGTGACACCATAAAAAATCTTTTCATGTCCTCGTGGGTGATGCTGAAAGTTTGCCTGCCAAGATGGCCATCAGTCGCTCAGATGACAATAAGTTTGTTTCAAGAGGCATATTTGGCTGACATTGACATCTGTCTGGCAGTTGACCGCACTGATTGATTTTAAAGTTCTTTGACTTCTTTTCAAGGCTCGTAATGGTTTGGAACCGGCATACATTACTGAATCTTTGTCATTTTATAATCCTTCACGGCCTCTTAGATCCTCTGCTGCTGGTTGTTAAAATATAATCTCTCACAAGAAGAAGAAAATTGGCAGCTCAGCCTTTTTTAACTATGGACCTCCCTCTTACGCATTACCTGCGCCCAGTGACAGCTGGTGGTGACATTGGGTGGGGGGGCTGACAAATGCATTGTACCCATCAATAGTTTGCGCTGCAGCAGCAACAGCATCATATCAGATACCAAGTTACAGTAACAAAACTTTATATCTTATTATAACAAGTTCTCTAGAATAACACTATAGAAGTACTCA
>JAVQJF010017330.1:0-11873 GCA_036023855.1 Gadopsis marmoratus | reverse complement strand
GTGCAGGCAGTCTGCAACCAGGTGTTCTCACCTGACTGGATAATGTCCCCGCCATGTCCACTGCTACAATCCTTGTTACAAGGCTGTTGTTTGCTTATTGTCTCGTGGGTCTGAATGTTTGTGCCGTTGCCTCGAGTCTGTTCAGAAAAACCTGCACAGATTTTACAGACATCTTCTTCTCTAACAACTTCCTCTGGCTGCTTGTAGCAGAGAGAACGGGTGAGAGTTCTGGGAAACGTTTGGGCAAAGCAGACCCAAGGATATAAAAGAGATCTCTGTGAAAAGAAGAGATCTTCAGAAAGCCCTAGTTAGGCCCGAGTATAGAGTCATGCTGTCTCACTGGGCCACAGGATACACTGACCTGACCCCTCATGTCTCCACATCATGTACTGTCTCTCTTCCAGGTATTTCTGTCTCACACTTAGTGGGAACAGTGCGTACGTATGTGATTCCGAACACAGCCACGACCTGTACAACAGCCTGCTGTGCTCAGTGGAATACATTTGATTTTACATATATATATATATTTTATCTCTGAGTCATTGTGGTTAAGCACCAGGACACATCAGTCATAGACACTGAGAGCAACACACCTTCATATTCATTTACTCTCTAGAACACACCTGGATTCACATGCAGCTCTACAAATAACTCATACACCTTAAAACAAAGCAATGTCAACCTGTTACACCTGAATACGCAACACATCATTTTCTCTCTTCTAGATGTTTCATTTGAACAGATGTCAGCTGTTAAACATTATAAAAAGCACCTGGCTAAACTCTAACTTCATCAGTATTTATTCTGTCCTTGTTGATAGAAATGGCCTGGACAAAAATATCAAACATTTTCCATACCGCTTATCCCAAAGGGTGGCAGGGGGGCTGGAGCCAATCCCAGCTAACATTGGGTGAGAGGCAGGGGAACTGGACTGGTCGCCAGTCAATCACAGGGCAGACAAACAGACATTTAGGGGACACACATTCACACACTGATGGGGACACAGTTGCCATGCTGGCCTCCACCGGGGGCAACTCGGGGTTCAGTGTCTTGCCCAGGGACACTTCGACATGCGGACAGCGGGAGCTGGGACCAAACCACCAACCCTGGGGTTAATGGACGACCGCACTACCCCCTCAGCCACAGCCGCCCTTCCGGGTGGGATTATGGGTTAAAAACATTTCAACAAACGTCTTAACATGTAGCCCAGCTAGCATGTAGCCCAGTTAGCATGTAGCCCTGCTAGCATGTATAAGGTGGAATTCTTACTGTCTCTTAGGTGCATGATGGGAGGAGGCAGCGTGCTGAAGTACGGGTGCTGTAGGGAGTCCTGAGCAGAGATCCGGTTAAAAGGAACCCCCTTCAACATCCTCTGGACCAGGTCCTCGGTCTTATAGGGCAGCTGGTTCAACCTGATCCACAGCAACACAGACAGACTGATGGAGGACTACAGGAAGACCTGGTCCAACCTAATCCAGATCAACACAATTGTCTCCATGCTAACATGCTAGCACTTTTGCATAGCCTTAGCATAAAGTATTGAAATAGTTAACGTTGTGTTACCTTTTCCAGATGGTCCTGAACTGCTTCGGCTCCGACTGAACAAACCACTCTGCAGAAAGAAGGACAAGAAACAGCAAATTGAAATTCATGTTCCCCTCAGGATGAACTTAACGCTGTTGATCCTCTGATGTTATCTCTAGCGCCACCATCAGGTCAACATCTTATCATGTCCAATACAAATACCTGCAGAACTACAGACATTCCCATCAGCCTCAGCCGCACAGTTAACTGCTAACTATCTAATATATAGCATGCTAACTGACTTTAGAATAATGATGTATAATGTTGCCGTGGAGACAGAGTTAGCTTTTGGCTAGCCTATATCAGACAGATCGAGCCGTCAGCAGCTCCTGGATCACTGAGACACTGAAGGAAACTTTGTTCTGGACGGACCTTACAGATCAGGATCTCCTCAGGAAGTCTCACTGAATGATCCAACGTGCGTTTCAGGTCTGACTCAGCCGTCTCTTTACGGGAACAGTTCCAGAGCCGAGCCCACTGAAGGGCTCACATGGACCTGGACTGGTTTCCTAACCTTTAAAAGAATGTAATCATGAATGTTGGAGCTGTTGTATCATCGGTGTCATTCCGCTCCTCTGAGCAGTTTATCTGATGATTCATGTCCAGTTCAGCAGCTGATCTCTGTGGTTTTCTTCAGACTTTCACAGGATTATTTCCAGATGTCTGTGAACAGTTTCCGCAGCCTGATCTCTGACAAAACATGTTAAACACAAATTCCCAGCACTCAGGAGAAGCAGGAGGAAGTTTTAACCCCTTCAGAGCCTCCATGCCCCTGATAGGCTGCTCATTAACTGGAGATCCTGCATGAACCAACATCAGCAGGTCTGGTCTTCACCGGCAACATCAACCGTCACTTTGGGCTGTAATCAGCATTCACGTCATAAAGGACACATCTGGAACATTTATTTGATGAAAATATGGTTCAGCAGCCACGTCCTTCCACAGTGGGCTGGCCCATTTGAAGACTCTTTCAAATGCGGCCTACTTTTCCCAAATTTGGTGGATCCAACAGCTGGATCCTCCACGACCCAACCGATCCCAAGATTCATCATTAGGGACAAGAGAACATGGAGTCCCCAAATGGATGCCGAACAGGATTTCATTTTAAACGTCAGTATGGGGCTTCAGCTCACAAATGTTAAAAAACCTCAACTGCAGCTGTCAAGGTTGCTAGGCGACAGGAGCGCCACTTCGTGACGCAAACATGAGCCATGAGGCGCAGCTTTAATATCACAGCTGGAACACCGGTTCAAAGGGAAACGCAATCACAGATCTACAACATGGTTCTGCAGGAACTGTGTCTGTACAGAGTTCAGCTCACAGACAGACACCTGTACCAGGTCCATCCTGGTCCCGGCTGTTGGATCTGGACCTTCTGGACTAACGTCACACTGAAACAACTGGACTGCTCTCTTACCAACACAGAAAGCAGCTGCTGGTCTTTGTCTTTAATGTTAATATTCACTGGTCAGTTTTAGGATTTATGGTGTGACGTCGCCTCCTGGTGGAAGCTGTGACACACTGCAGAGAAAAGCTTTAGACCTGCTGAATGAAAGAGAGCTAATCGTCGATCAATCAATCGATCTGAGGAAAAACTGCTGAGTTAATCGAACACACAGCATCAAAGTTTCTCAGTGAAGAAAAGAATCATGAAAAATCAACACATTGGTAATAAATATAACATACGATACAAAGTTGCTACATAAAAAGATTAGTACATAAAAAACATTATAAATGAACAACATTAAACAATAATGTTATATTATATTTTAAATAAATACTATAAAAAATCATTTGTCTATAAATAAAAATAAATCAAGATTAAAAAGGAAACAAATATGTGAAATAATACATTAATAAATAACATATTCAATAATATAAAATATTCTGACTAATGCTAAATAAAAAATTATGAAAATACCATTTTATTTTCTCTTTGAATTTAATGACTAAATGAAATAAACTCTGATAAATTAATAAAAACCGTGTAATGTAAGAATATTCAATTCAAGAATAGAATTTAATAAAGAGCAGTTCATACAGCACTACAGACTCATAATACTACCTTAAAACTCGCAACTGAACCATTAACTAATTAATTGAATCATTATTAAAATATATTAATATTTTGTTTTCTTTAAGCTGCTGAAACATCTCTGTTCATCTACACCTCACTTCCTGTCTCCTCCTCGCTGTATGTTCATTGGCTGTTAGGACAGGAAGTGGGCAGGGTGAACTGACCTGGTTTATAGTTTGGCAGCTGGCTGACCCCTGACCAGCTGTCCTCAGAGGGGACACCCAGGACCTGCAGGGACACAGGAGACACCGTCTGTCTTTTACCTTCTGTTGTCATCGTCCCCTCTGTTCATGGAGGGCTTTTATTGTGAAACAGGAAGTGCTGACTTTCAGCTCAACAGTGACACAAAAACAGCAAAGAAGAATCATCTGTTGTAGCAGGAGCGCGTTCTGTCAGTCAAAACGTAAAGAAACACAGTTCCTTCATATTAAAGTGAAAGAATTTAATAAAGAGTTAAACTATTAAATCTTTTAGGCTAATGTTAGCGCTCACGTGCTAATGACCAGCCATCAGCTGCTTCTCGGATGTTAAACTGAGATTCTGTCGGGTTTCATTGAGGAAACCTTTCTGTGGGCAGTAAACTCTGTTTATATCATATATATCTGTATCTGTATATATCCAATAATGCAGCCGGTCACTTATCTGACATTAGCTTTCCCAACAAATCTGTTTTAAATTCTGTCAAATTCACATTAAAAATGTCGTAAAAACATTTTGAAGACTTGTGTTTGTTTGCATGATTATTAAATTATTTCACTTTGTTATTGTCCTTTTACAAAAATCAAATTTTTCTTTCCAGATTGATGATTAATGAACCTCTTTAAGCAGGAAGTGATGATGAGTATCAACAGTAAATTAAAGCAGGAAACAGACGACTCTTAATGAAACATCAGCACATAAATTAAAAATGAATATTTTCTTTATAATAAATCATATAATAATATAATGATCCTCTTCCTCACCGTCCAGATCTTTTGCAGTTGTTCAAACACATCAGAGACTCCCGGGAATGCCGGCGCCCCCTGCAGCATCTCTATGAAGATACAGCCAGCTCCCCTGATTCAAACACAACAAAATGTATTCATCGCTTTCTGTTCTTCTTGTGACTCTGAACTTTTCATCACCGACACACAAACAAAACCAGATAATAGAAATAAAGCCGAAAAGATGAACCATGAATGTAAAAAATAAATGTCCTAAATCAGGTCCCTGTGGGATTCCATGTGCTGTATGAACTGCTCATATTTAACAACTGTTTTAATTTAGTCGACAGGACTTTATATATTATCTAAGTAGAGTCTTGCTGTATTGATTAGATCGTCTCTGGCACTGACCAGATGTCCAGAGCTGTGGAGTAATCTGTGGATCCCAGCAGGACATCGGGGGGGCGGTACCACAGCGTCACCACCTCAGAGGAGAAGGTCTGACTGGGGATGGACTTGGACCGAGCCAGACCTGAACCCAGAAGAAGACCCAGATGATCAGTCAGCACCAACAGATTAAACTGCTGAGTAAGAAGATCTGCACGTCCATCCAGCACCAAGAACATCCATGTTACCGGACGAAATACCTTAATACACGTCTGTGTTGGCGCTAAGTAGCATTAGCTTAGAGGCTAACTAGCTGTAGTTAACATGTTCTGTACTGAGAGATTTGTTACTTTCTCTCAGGTCAATATGAAAACATGAGTATCATTAACCTGAATATCAATATGTTCTGTCTGTTTTATATTGCTGAGAAATGACTGAAAAAGCTTGTGGCCTGTGGGCGGATGTCCGTGCGGGGGCTCCTGACCAAAGTCAGCCATCTTGAGTTCTCCCAGGTAGCTGATGAGCAGATTCTGAGGCTTCAGGTCTCTGTGGAGGATCCTGCGACTGTGGATGTAGCAGAGAGCTCGCAGCAGCTGGAACATGAAGAGCTGCAGCAGCAACAAGTCAGGCGTCACTTTGTGTTGTGGTTCTAAATGATCTGCTTTGTCATTATGAACTCTGTTACTTTGATATTAAACATGCTATAAAAATTATTGTTATTGATGATTTGTGTGTTTGTGAACGAACCCGGACGTTATGTGAGTGCAGTCCTCCGGGGTGCTGACTCATGTACTGGGCCAGGTCTGTCTGCTGCAACAACACATGAAGAAGAAGATTTAAGGTCCACATGTCTGCAGCCTCTTCAACCAAACTGATGTCAGTTAAAGAACCCGAAACTCTCACAACATGCAGAGTCAGAAGCTCTCAGAAAAACACATTCTGACATTATAAACACTAAAAACTTTATGAATGTATATGTTATATGTACATTTGTAAATGTTACGTGTTAGTCCACTCATAGAAAATGACTCAGTTCATCCTACAAATGATTGTCAGTAAACTGAAGACGTCACCCTGATCGATCCATACTGAATATTTATCGTATCTGCAGCGCCCCCCTCAGGTCGACCTCAACGTGTTTCTCACCACATATTCAAAGACCAAGGTGAGGGACTCTCTGCTGTGGATGATGTCATGCAGGACGACGATGTTGGCGTGTTTCAGACCTTTGAGCAGAGAGGCTGCACACACACAGGATACACTGTAAAAACATTTCCATCCAAAAAATACTACCTTAAAACTCGCACCTGCAGTTTTTAAAACCTCAGCCTTAAAAACTTTAAAAACTGTCTTTATATCAAAAAACTTTAAAACTTAACATCACCGTAAAAACTCCCAATACCACCGTAAACCTAAATTCCACCACAAACCTTATATAATAAAACCATATACCACTTTAAGAAGGTGGTTTTAAAGTGTGTGGGCACCTTCTCTGATGGCGGTGAACGGGACGCCCTCCTCCGTCTTCATGCGGATCACCTTCAGAGCCACCAGCTGCCCGTTGATCCTCCACAACAAACATTTAAAGAAAATGAAAAGTCAAAGCACAGGAAGTAGGATTCACATCTTTTACTGAGGTACAAAACTAAAACTACAGTAACAAATACTCCACTATGAGTACAAGTCCTGCATTCAAGTAGCTGAGGCTGATTCTGGTCTGTGGTTCTGGTAACGGTGCAGCAGATGGACGGACTGACCTGCTGACCCCTTTGTAGACGGAGGCGTACGCTCCTTCGCCCAGTTTCTCCAGACTCACGTAAGAATGAGCGGCTCCAAACTGAAGACCTGGTTTCTGAGCAGAAGGGCCGACATGTTACAGAGCAGAACCCACAGAGGTCCAAAACTGCCGACATGTTTAAATTGATCTGCTATAAAATGATTGGCAGGTGTGATGGTTTTCTGACCCAGGTGAAGCGGTCCGGGCAGCTTGTTCCTCCCAGCGGGTCGCTGTTGCTGCGTCCTCGCTGCACTCGGAGCCGCCGGACCTGCAGAGTGTGGAACCAGTGAGGCTGGGACCCAGAGGGGGACGAGTCGGACCGGTCCGGATCGACCTGGGACACACAGACGGACACCAGATCAACGGGACCACCTTAAGAACATTTGAAACCACCTTTAAAGTAACCCGATGAGCCAGAAAGGGCAGACACTTTCAAAAAAATGACTTGGCAGGTGATTGGACGAACCACCTGTCAGTCACGGACTAACTTCAACCAATCAGACCAGCAAGCTCACCCAGTCCAACATAACAAAAGCACGTTGTTTGGACTTTCAGGTGCGAAAACGCCCAAAAATGTAACTGTACCGTAAATCTTTGACCCACCTTCAACCACACTATAAAAAGTTAAACGACAATATGGAATACGCTGTAAAAGATGATGAACAACATGTGTTGTACAAAGGTTTACAACCACACACTGTAAAAAGTAACAACCGGGTGATACAATGTAACAACACTGTAAAAAGTAACAACCAGGTGATACAATGTAACAACACTGTAAAAAGTGTCCTGAGTTTTATTAAATACCTCAGCAGGCGGGAGGGAAGTTGAACTCTTTCTAAAGTTGAGCTCCTCCATCCTCACCTCCTCCTCCTCCTCCTCCTCCTCCTCCTCCTCATCTTCCCTCCTCTCTTTCTCCTCCTCCTCTTCCTCACCACAGCAGCACCTCCTCACCCAACACCCGGCCTCCGTCACCCACCGGGACAAGTCCTCCATCTTTTCTTCTTCTTTAATCCTCTTCCTCCTACGACTCACATGGTTCGGGACGAGCAAACAGGGTCCCATGACCGTCTGTCAGATCAGAACAACAGCGTCTATTCAGCTGTAAGTGTGTGTGTGTGTGTGTGCTGCCCTCCAGTGGTCACTGTCAGTAACTACCACACTGATCAAATGACACTGACCTGTGACACAGTGAGTTTACTTACAGTACACTGTAAAACGTGACATACAGGTGATGCACTAAAAAGAAAAACAAGAACTACGGGATAAAATAAACAGCAATGACTACGCTGTAAGAAGTATGATCTGATTCAGCATTAAAAATATAACAATCGTGGGATACACATGACCGCCGCAGACCATGTGACCACTACAGACCACGTGACCACTACAGACCACGTGACCACTACAGACCATGTGACCGCCGCAGACCATGTGACCACTACAGACCATGTGACCACTACAGACCATGTGACCGGTGCAGACCACGTGACCGCGATAACAAACTTACTTATAACACTTTTTACAGTCTGACTCCTCCTCTGACCTTCAGCTGACCGTCCTCTTCATCAGCTGCCCTCTGCTGGACTGGAAGACTCCAGCAGCTGGACCCTCCCTCCAGATGTGATTGTGTTCACCAACCTGCTGCTCCACCACAGACACACACACTCCTGCTGCTGACCTTTGACCTTTAATCTAAGGCTCTTCAGCAGAGATCTAAGGGTCTCTGCTGAAGATCAAACTGTGTGAAAGTCTTTAATGCAGGAACTTCATTTGATCTGGAATTTAAATGCAGCTACTTCCTGTCACCTCTTCACGCTTCTTAAACGCAGACGTTTGTTAAGGAAATCTAACGTTATGTTGATGAGCGGAACAACTTTACTAATTTGTTCTGATCCAATATGTTGAGTGGTCCACTTCAGTTACTTTCTCAGGTTAAGATGGATCATAATAAATAGAAGTATATATATATATATTCTTTGCTTTTGTCCTGGAATATACGAGATGTTCTTTACCAAAACTGGAGAAAAGATATTTCACAGCTAAAACCTAAGAAATCGCTTCGACATACTTCACATGCTCAGAACAAGCGCTAAGTGTCAGTTACTCCAGATGGTGTCTGAGTGACCTGTAGACTTTAGTTATATTCAGAGTTGAAAGCTGGAAGCTTTAACACGGTTTCACACAAAGCTCACAGATTTAAACGCTGCGTCACACAGGAAGATACACTCAGGTGGAATTCAGCTGCGTCAGAGTGTTTTTAGGGTTTTTCTTTAAACTTTAGAAAGAAGTTTGAAAACTAACAGACAAGAATAAAGACACACTGTGTTCCTGCCAGACATCAAGCCCATCAGTACTGAGGATGTGACCTCTGACCTGGTTGGTGAGCCTAATGTACGCACGTGCGTACATTAGGCTCACCAACAGCTCACTGTACAGCTGGCAGCATTTCTTATTTCTGTCTGAGCTCAAAGTCAAGCACTTTCAAGGTACCAAAACCAAAACTTTCCAGGCTCTGGAGCCTTCATCAAGTAAACTGTCGATGAAAGATCAGGCACTTTCACAATTCCAGTATATTCAAGCACCTTCCAACCTTGAAAACATTGGAATCATATAATAATCAATATAACAATGATGAAGAGGATGGTGACGAATATGATTATGAGGATGAAGATGACAAAGATGAAGAAGATGAAATGATGGGAACAGAATAAAGAGAAAGGAAACGGCGGAGGAGGAGGAGCCTCTTCGTCTCCTCGCTGGCCGTCTCCACCGCCTTCAGGACCGCTGAGGTTTCAGGAAGCCTGGACTCACACACATCACTGTGCTTAAAATGTGTGAAGTTTTACTGAAATATGACAAATATCGTGTCATTTTATCATCATTTTAGTATTTTCATGCTCTAAATATATGACGGTCAGTGATTGTCACATGTTGACATGCAGAGAGGAAACATCAGCTGTGACACAACGAGACTGAAGTCAATGAATGTTGAATAAAGTGCTTCCACTTCTGATAACGAGTGCGGCTCGTCTGACGCCATTACCTCGTTCTTCCTGAACATACGAGTGTGTGTGTGTGTGTGTGTGTGTGTGTGTGTGTAATGGCTTGAATGGAGGTTCAAGGCTGTGAGCGCAGTCTAATGGGTTTATATTTACCTGCCTGCCTCCACATGCTGCTCAATTTGTTCCATTAGACCAACAAACAAATATCCAGAGAAACGACTTCACTACGACTGACCACCTGAAGGACTGAAACTCAGCGGCAGATTAAAGACTCAAGACGATAATGAACAATAATAAATAACTACAATTATTTTCTTCCTCTGTTGCTGAAACCAGCAATACAAACAGCCTGCCGTCACATTTCTACACACCAAAGTGTTTTAAATGTTAAAGAACAAAACAGGTAAGAATAGTGCCCAAAAAAGACGGAGGCAGGGCCTTAAAGAGAGGACTGCACCTTCAGGAGAACATCTTAGTGGACGTAGAGCCTTGAAGAGAAGGTTTTAGTGGACGTAGGCCTCAGTGGACGTAGAGCCTTGAAGAGAAGGTTTTAGTGGACGTAAGCCTCAGTGGATGTAGGGCTTTGAAGAGAAGGTTTTGGACATAGAGCCGTGAAGAGAAGGTTTTAGTGGACGTAGGTCTCAGTAGACGTAGGCCTCAGTGGATGTAGAGCCTTGAAGAGAAGGTTTTGGACATAGAGCCGTGAAGAGAAGGTTTTAGTGAACGTAGGTCTCAGTAGACGTAGGCCTCAGTGGATGTAGGCCTCAGTGGATGTAGAGCCTTGAAGAGAAGGTTTTAGTAGACGTAGGGCCTTGAAGAGAAGATCTTAGTGGACGTAGACCTCAGTGGACGTAGGTCTCAGTGGACGTAGGGCCTTGAAGAGAAGGTTTTGGACATAGAGCCGTGAAGAGAAGGTCTTGGTGGACGTAGGTCTCAGTGGACGTAGGGCCTTGAAGAGAAGGTCTTAGTGGACACTGAGCCATAAAGTCCCAGGTGGTTCCAGGTGGTCCGTTAACTGAGATAAACCCTGTGCAGTTTCATCATTAGTGACACTGAGGACTCAGACAAAGGCAGGACGCTGCAACAGCTGTGTATGTAACTGTACACCCTGACACACAGGTCTGAATCCTGTCTTCCCCTCCGATGACGGCATGTCGGTTCGGTGTTAATCTGCCAAATCTGTCGGCTGACATTTAACAGGAAGCAGCAGAGTCGGTGTGTCTGACGCCTTCGGTTCTGGTGTTTCGGTGTATTTTTGACTGTAGTTTGAAGTTGAAGAGCGACAGCGTTCCTGTTGGTCAGTTCTTCATGTGTCCAGAGACGAGCTGCAAACAGATGCACATGAACAATAAAGTTGTGTTTTAAATGCAAAATACACTGTAAACCACAAACACACTGATGCACGTTCACAGTCAGACTGAGTGTGTGTGGGAGGAGCAGTGTCTTCCAGCAGTGTGTGTGTTTACGAGCATGAATGAGTGTGTGTGTGTGTGTGTGTGTGTGTGTGTGTGTCCTTGGCTGACAGAGTATAAAAGTCAGTCGAATCGTCGGAGCGACAGAAGAAGAGAGAACGACAGAAATCTCACCAGACAGCTGAACGACAGGAAAACAAGAAGAAGAAGAGCAACAGCACGGAGCGGTGAGACTCTTCATCATCATCATCATTATTATTTATTCTTTTTAAATATCGTGAACTGTAGCAGCTACTGGAGTTAATACTTCACACATAACATCAAAAAAGAATCGATGTATACAGAATCTTTTCTGCGTTAAGATTTCTGGAGACTAAATAAAGTAATTTAAAATAAAACAAAGTAGTACTTTATTATACTGTGTATTTGAAAAAGTATGAAGGATGAGATTCATGAGGAGTTTCAAATAACACACATAAATAAATTGTATAACAATGTAATAATTTGTTATAAGAATATAATTAAATTATAGGTAGAAATATCAACAATTAAAATATAATATACATAAAACCATATCAAAGTATAAATACTGTGTATATGTGCAATATATGTATTTCAAAAGTATTTAAATATAAATTGAGTATTTATAAATCAAATTTAAAAATTCAAATGAAAATATAAAGTATAGAATATGTAAGTAAATAAATC